>WOVY01006037.1:0-32500 GCA_013436015.1 Rhipicephalus annulatus | reverse complement strand
AATAGCAAACTGAACGTTGGTTACAAAAAAAAAGAGATGTATATAAGTATACGTGAATTACGTGAAAAATGAGAGTTGTGGCCTAGGGATTATAAACACCGTACGTCTGCACAAATGACTCTCCTTTACAAACCAACATCAATACCCTTACGTACAAACGAACAGCGACAGCACTAAATATTTACGCACTAAACACATCGCGAATTGGCTGAGGCACACTACGATCGTCTCGTTTATCACCCCGTTGTTTCCGTTAAGAGCCGCCATGGTACGACGATGAGACATTAAAAACGACACGCGCACACGCTACGTCATAGGCTGTCCATGGCACGCAGGAGATGTGTGCGTAGACACGCTTAGATTACGGACTCATTTGTCTCACCATGAAAAATTAGATTCGTTAAGGCGATTCCATATTACGTCTTCCTATTTCTATTTTACTGATCGCTAGGCTTTACCCTCTGTCGAGTGAGATAATTATCAGCGCAGGGTGACTACGCTACAACATGCGAGTCAGTTTACTAATGATCATGTTGTATTACAGCGCGATAACGTGCTGATGCAGCCCAAAGTAATTTTATTGTTTTCATTCCTGTCTTTTTATACGCGCAGACGTACGCGCGATATACGAGCAGGCGTTCGGAGGTTTCCTACTACTGCCGTATGTCATTTTGCAGACGCTTATGGGTGAAGCCAGCTTACGTTGTTAACATTGCTTGTTCGTTTCTTTATTGAATAACTGAACGGTGTCTAGTAGACTCATACACATGATGGTGCCTTTACAGATTTATGCTGTAGGCCCATGTGCTGAAACTTGGGGACACGTTAAAATAACCCAGGTGGTGGAAATTTTGAGTGTCCCCCACTACGGCATCTCTCATAATCCTATGGTGGTTTCGGGACGTTAAACTCGCGTATCAATCAATTACAGATTAACTCTGCAGTTCATGAGCTTATTAAATTCAGATCGCCACACACAAAACGGTGGAAGACTTTGTGAAAAAGCCCATGATTATTCGCCCATGCATCCAAATATTATCGTCTATCGCCTACGTGAAATTCTCATCTGGATGTAGCATTTTGTTTAGCCGTATACATCAGCAAGGTTCTGACAGGGACATAACGCAAACGCGCATGCAGTTTCCGTGTTCTTGCTACAAGAGTTCAGCGTGATTTTGAATTCCTTGATGAATTCCACTTGAACATTGCTCAATAGAACGGCATCATCAGTGCTGCAGATACTGCGCTAAGCTGTGGTACCAGGACGCAAATGAACAAACATGTACGTATTGCCGACCCAGATATCTTTTATGTACTTACTCTTAATAATTACCGAAAAGCACGAACGTGAAATTCCAGCCCGGATAAGTACCATGCGTCATATAAGGTGCTTTTGCTCATGACATTTCCCAAACGACCAGAGTCCTGCATCAACATTTATCTTTTAATATACTGAAAGCCGACGTTTATTCCAATATCCTAAATTAAACAATGCATTCCATGTAATATGCTGTTCGAAAAAATTTTCCTTATTTTCAAGTAAGCTTGCACAAACGAGTCTTCAGCTACAGTGACATTGCACCAGTGGGTTGTTTAGTTCGAAGGCGTGGAGAGTGCCGACAGTGTCTCTCCAAAAGACAATCGCGCACGTCTACGACACTGCTTTACCTATATCTCGCTATATTTCGAACATGTCAAATTGTATGATCAATAGCGTGAGGGTGATCCATGGTAGAAGACTCTTTCTGATGCCACTCGTTCTTGAAGTCATTGAAGTGAAGTGTGGAACTTCTCATATTCAAATTGACGTTCGTGAATATTTTGTACACGGGTCAGTCTGTAGTTCGTCAGTCTTTCACGTCTCACTTTTGTGTATAAATGAAAGGTGGATGTTCTTCAAACAATCTGCAGATTACGTGTTAAAAATTGTGGCCAAAAAATACTTTCACACGTAATGTGTAGAGGCAAGCAGCTTCTTAAATAGAAAGTTGTTGCCGTAAATACACGTGTTTTAGTAATATTTCATGGCATACGCATGATTACTGAGATAGGTTCACGTAGGTACACTTCGACGTACATAACACAGCACATACATGCATACATACATACATACATACATACATACATACATACATACATACATACATACATACATACATACATACATACATACATACATACATACATTTGTACATACATACATACATTTGTACATACATACATACATACATACATACATACATACATACATACATACATACATACATACATACATACATACATACATACATACATACATACATACATACATACATACATACATACATACATACATACATACATACATACATACATACATACATACATGCATGCATGCATGCATGCAAACATTTGGGTACAAGCAAGCACACACGGTCACACTTCTAGCAACGGTATTACGTTGTGCTTTAGTCACATCTATCAAGGCCGTTGCGACCAAAATACAAGCCAACTAATATGCGGAATTTCGAAATGAGCCGTCATGGGTTCTTTTTATGCTCAACCACAGCGTCGTATTTTTTTCTGCACCACAAGCTAAACCCTAAGTGTAACAACGGTTTGCTTTGATTTTCAAAAAAGATTCTTACGCAAACACCCGGAGGGTGTCGAAGGAGCACGTTCAAGAGCGCCAACTTCGAAGTTTACCCCTGTCGCCTTCTGTTTCAAAATCGGCAATTCGTTCTTTTTTACATGCGTTTTTCCGAAGGAGGTAGCACTTAGCGTTTAAGGGCCCTATTTCGAGTCCAAGAGAACGATTAACTTTTAATTGTTCTATATCGGTGTGCGCTTCGCTTCTGTTTGTGCCCATCTCAACAAACGCTTTCCTGCTTGCTTTCCTTTTCATTTTTTTTGAGCTACGTGTTTTCTCAACAGCTGCATGGCTGTATCATCTTCAAATAAAACTGGTAAAACGTCTTTTCTCCAAAGCAGTGAAATATCAGGCGACAAGGGCTTAAGATGTAATTTAAGCTCATTCGTAACTCCGATTTTTCTGTTGGACGCGCAAGGGCATTTTTTCAAACTACCACTGGACCAACTTCACTTAAATATAAAAAAAAACTCTGCTATAAGAATTTAAAAAAAACAACTAGTACAGCACTTTGTAGAAAGCCGCAGACGTACAATTAGTAAAGATGTTCTTTACGGCTGCTTTTTATTTTTTTTTTTTTATTTGAAACAAAACCCGCAGCGCCACTTAGGCATTATTGCGGGGGGCACAGAGCCTCATAAAATGAATCCGCAGTCTTGCGGCCAACTACATCGGCTGGTAACGTGTTCCATTCAACAATGGATTGCGGAAAAAAAGAATGCTTAAAAAGATCCGTTCTGGGGTTGTATGGCCGTACTTTAAATTTGTGATCATGACGGGAGGATTGATAATACGCTTTTTTTAAATAATCTGAAGCATTAATGCCCGTTTTATTGTTATATATCGAATAAAATAGTTTTAATCTTAGATTACGTCTTCGATCTTGTAAGTATTGCCAATTAAGTTCTCTTTTCATACAACGGGAGCTTTCAGTTCGGCCATATTTTCCCAGAACAAATCTTGCTGCCATCGACTGAATGCGTTCTAATTCATGAATATGTATTTTGTTAAACGGATCCCACACAGGACAGGCGTATTCTAGTATTGGTCCTCACATAGGCATAATATGCGGCCTGTTTAACCTCCTTGGTTACATGTTTAAGATTTCTTTGTAAAAAGCCTAGGGCTTTTCCCGCTCTACTTACAACACTGCCAATGTGTTCAGACCATCCCCCATCCTCAGAAAGCGTGACACCCAAATACTTATATTTGTGTTCATACCTAATAACTTCATTGTTTAAGATGTACTGATTTGTAAATCTATTAACCTTTTTGGTGAAACTGACGTGAACACATTTATTCGTGTTTAATACCATGTCATTATTTTTACTCCATGCCTCCACGTGATTAAGGTCATCCTGAAGCTGGGTGGAATCCGTTTGGTCGGTCAGTTCAGTATACAACACACAGTCGTCAGCAAACATTCTAATACGACACCTAATTGTATCCGAAATATCATTAATAAACACAAGGAAGAGAAGCGGACCGAGTACGGAACCCTGAGGTACCCCTGATGTCACCGAAACTAAACACGAACATGATCCACCAAGCACAACCTTTTGTTTTCTTGAAGTTAAATAGTCCGCAATCCAACGGCAAATGGTTTGATGAATGTTCAAGTTCTGCAGTTTTTGAATCAGAATGGAGTGTGATACCGTATCGAAAGCCTTTCTGAAGTCTAAAAATAACAATCAATCTGTCCTCGATTATCTAAAACTGATGCTATATCATGATAGAATTCAATTAATTGGGTTGTGCATGAAAAACCCTGTCTAAATCCGTGTTGTTTAGGATTAAAAAAATTAATTGAAGTCAGGTGATTCATTAAAGCAGAAAAAAGAACATGTTCAAGTACTTTACAACAAATCGGCGTCAAAGAAATTGGTCTGTAATTTGATACGTCTGATTTAGAACCACTTTTGAAAACGGGCACAACATTAGCTATTTTCCAATCATCAGGAAGCTTGCCTTCATCGAGTGATTTTTTATAGATAACATAAAGGTAACGAGCTACTGCCTCAGAGCAAGTTTTAAAACTCTTGGTGATATGCCATCTGGGCCAGTTGCTTTACCTTCGTCAATGCGCTGTAACAACTTCATTATGCCATTGAATGAAAGCTCTATCTCACCCATAGGCAAACATTGTTCTTTTTTATTCGTGACAATCACTTGTGTAGGTGGGCGGAAGACCGATTTAAAGAAGTCGTTAAAAAGTGTGGCTTTATCTCGATCCTCAGTTACAATCTCGCCACCGTAACGTAGGTTTGGTGGGCTAACCTTCTCAGTACCACATCGTCTCATATATTTCCAAAACCTTTTCTTATTAGAAAAGTCAGCGGCCAAACTCTTAAACTCTTAATTCCGTGCAAGAAAAATTAGATTCTAAGCTTTTGTTTATATTCATTGTTTGAACTTAGCAGAGTGTCGGTGTAGGCCAGTTGATGGCCCATGAAGTTCGCTTTTTCTGTTATGTTTGCGTGTAACGTATGTTTTTGAAGTTCATTTTTCGAATTACTTCTTCCTTGCCTGGTATAGTCTTTTTTTTTGTGGGCGTAGTTGTTTTTTTTGGTAATGATATTCTGCATATATTTCTTTCTCAAAACTCTTTACAGCCGATCTGTAACGCTTTTCGTTATGTCGTCATTTTAGCGCGTGCAACGAAATAATTCGGCCGGTGCGCTCTCTCTTCAACCTCTTCTTCTGCGTCGATCTTCGAACATGTGCGCCCACCACGCGATCTCGCACGGCGCCATTTTTTTTTTTTGCTGCGGGAAAACGTAATAATTTGGATGGGCAGAAAAAAAAAGTACGAAGGCAGAGAGAGAGAAGCAGATACAAAGAAAACGAAAAGTCAGGTTGAGTCTGGGGTCGAACTCACGTACCCACGTTTCGAAGACGATCATCGCAACCACTTGGCTCTCCTAGCACACTAGCAGATAAAAACTTGTCTTTGCATCGTATAGAGTAGAAAGCGGAATGAAATTAGAAGAAAGCAGGGTAAGAATGAAGAAGAGAAAGTAAAGCCTGCCATAGATAGAAATCGACAAAGATAAATAGAAAGAAAGAACGAAAAAGAGAAACATAGACACTGTAGAAAAAATCAATGAGAGAAAACGAAAGATATTGACAAGAAATAAACTGAAGGAAAGACAGAGAAAATAATATGTCCAGAGAAGAAAGAAGTAGAAACAGACAGTTGAAAGAGCCTTATCAAAATAGAGTGAAGAGAGGAAAGATAACAAAATGATTGCGAAAGATTTAGGAAAATAAAGAGGCACAAAGAAGGCCACACAGCTTGGCACTTCCTTTAGGCTTGCGAGCGCTAGCTGCGTTATTTTTTTTTCTTGTTCACAAAGCACAACAATAAATTTCATGTGGATTATACTTGTACGATACGGATTGCATATTTATCATAATTGTCACTTTGTATGCCTGTATGTATGTATGTATGTATGTATGTATGTATGTATGTATGTATGTATGTATGTATGTATGTATGTATGTATGTATGTATGTATGTATGTATGTATGTATGTATGTATGTATGTATGTATGTATGTATGTATGTATGTATGTATGTATGTATGTATGTATGTATGTATGTATGTATGTATGTATGTATGTATGTATGTATGTATGTATGTATGTATGTATGTATGTATGTATGTATGTATGCACGTATGGGGGCAGCACACGTAAGCCACGCTCAGTAGTAAACGCATGCGTATACTATTAATCCGCACTTGTACAATACGCTCACTAATATTTCATTCATGCACCTTTCGTGCAATTTGATTACATTTGAAAGGCACATTTAGATTTTTTTTGACATGAACATTGCTTGCTTGCTTGCTTATATTTCCTTTTTATCTGACGCAGACGCCGCTCCTTGGACAAAGAGTCGCTACACGCCCAGACAACTTCGTTCGACGACGACGACTTTACCTTTGTCATCGCTACCTTCCAGTACGAAGACCGAGTCAACAAGCACGTCGCACCGATACGTAGTACTGCCGTGGCACAGGACGATGCCGTCCGTCACCCACTTCGAAATCGCCCCACTAAAACGCGCACGCGCAAGAAATTCAACATGAACTGAACTGGCGATTCGGCCTTGTGTATACGATAGGCTTGCGTGAATATTCGAGCACTCCGAATATTCGAACTATAGTATTAATGTTCCTATTGATTTCAAGGTGAACTTAAATCATTCGGAATTTCGAAGTATTCGAAATAAACGAATATGCGTATGGTATATCTTGTGCAACCCCTTGCAAAGATGGTTTTTCTGCAGCAAAGGTAAACATGCTATGTCACTAATAAATTCGGCCGAGGAAACAGCGCACTTCCACGAAATTCCACTTTAAGGTTAATTGAACATATCTTCACATAGATTATTTTGTTCAGCTTAAAAGTTGTTGTATTTGCTTATATGATCTTTGTTATTGACTGCTTAAGCTATTTGATTCGAATTTATTCTATTAAATCACTATCACTTCGAAATTGATTAGAATCTGAAATTCATTATTCGCACATCTCTAGCATTTGATGATGACATTACGGTATATTTAGAAGAGGATGACAATGAGAATCTTTTAGGCTTTCGAAAAAAATTATATTGGCGATTAAAACAAACATACGCGATAACTGCCTCTAGAAGTGATACTTAATGCAGCCTAATGGGAGCATCCACTCACTTCTTAGCCATGCCGCGACTTTGGGAATGAATAATTATTAATATCAAAGTGTTGCGGTGAGGAGCTTCTAGTCAGGCACTGGATTGCCGAAGGTTCCTGCAAGGGCTTTCCCAATTATTTTATTAATCAAAGGCAAGTCCTAGCTCGACAGAACTACTTACTAGCGATCAATTTACGTACCTAAACGAAGCAGCTATTACGATTGGTTTTCGTAATACAGTAAATTTAGGTTTTAGGGGCGAAGCTCCTCAAGGCGTGGGTCGGTCGTCACCTGTATGTATGCATGTATGTAGCAACCACCTCACAGCATATCCGTGGAGTGAATGGTGATGAGTGGGGTGAAGCTGCGGAGGGTTTTATTGGCAAACCGTGAATCATCCACTGGCCGCGTCCGTCCGTTGTCTGTCTGTTTTACGCACAGACGACCTGACGCACGTACGGACAAACGGATGGACGTATAGACGGACGCGTGGACGAACGCAGGAACGGACGCATGGACGGTTGGAAGCAAGAACGAGCGGACGGATGGACGCTTTGCTCCACTCATAGTTATTTGCTCCGTGGATATGCTGCGAGTTTTTTTCTTCTTTAAAGCTACGCTGTTTATTGAAACATCCCGGATTCACGCATTATAGAGCCTTTTGAATTCGAATGCATTATAGACCCTTTTCGTAACTGTTGAGTTAGGTTTCCTCCAATACAGACTTCCCACTTATTTGCAATCAGCGGCTTACTGCGAAGGGCGTGTTTAGCGCAGTTTACTTTCGTTACGGCGTGGAAAGCGTAGAGCGGACTCCGGTGATATAAACGCGCATAAAAGACAAGTCCCTAGACATCCCGTGCAGCTAGACCTTCGGCTCCACATCAAGCACGACACCTGCCGCCATTAGTTGGGCGAATGAGCAGGAAAGTGCAGTTGCGGATTACGAAACGGATCTACTGTAAAAAAAAATGCCTGCAGCTTTCTCAGCTGTACTTGTCATGACTGGCTTTGGGACAGCGATTTCGAAGTTTCTGATAAGAAGACCGGAATAAAGTTCTACAAGTCCCTAACAAGTGTAGCTATTCTTCAAACGTTAGCCTGACACATGGCCTCCGCTCTCTCCATCTTCAGCATATCAACCTTACCTGGACTCGCCTCCACACTAGCGTCGCCTCACAGGTGCTCCAAAACAGTATCGTTCATACAGCATTTCAATATTGAATAATAGAGAAGTGCCTGACCCCCCCTCCTTCCCTCTTCACCACCACCATAAACTCTTCCAGCGAAGTCCTTGATGGATATATTGTGTGTTATCTCTTCGAAGAAAAATGCCCTTAATTGTTTATAAGCACGTGTAACTCGTATTCGAAGATACCTCCAAACCCCACCAAGAAGAGCACCGATTACGTGAGATATTGGTGTTAAAGAGCATCGACATCATTAAAACTATTGCTTGGGCGAGTTGGTTCATGAATATTTAGACTGATTTATAAGCGCAGAAAAGACGGGACATTTAGAGAAACACACACACACACACACACACACACACACACAACACCACCGCACGCACGCACACACGCACGCACGCACGCACGCACACACGCACGCACGCACGCACACACACACGCACGCACACACACAGCGCTGTGCGTGGGTCTTTCTAAATGTCCGTCTGTTTGCGCTGGTGTCATTTTTTTTCGCTGTTGTCGTCATGGTGTCAATTTAAACTGATAAATCAGTTTAAATTGACACAATGATCGAAGAAGCTCATTCTACGATACCGGACTCATGAGTCGATCCACTCGGACTTTGTCACACTCAAGTCTAGCCTTAAGTGTGAGTCAGAGCGAGTCCGGGCTAGTAATGTTTTGGTAAGGTTAAATACGAGGGAATCTTGTTCAAGAGGATTTTCGTAAGTGTGAATTCGGGTGAGTCTAGCCGAGAAAAATTTTCGTCAGCCTCAGTCCGAGTGAGTCAAAAGTGCAAAATATAGTTGATGAGTGACTCTGAGTGAGCTCCACAAGTTTTGCCGACCAATGCACCCGGCTCTCGTTTAACATCGCAGCATCACTATTTTGGCGGGACGTGTAATGACTGAAGTAGCCCGACATATCCGGCGGCTGTAAAGCTATCAAATAAGGGGATATAATAACACAGAATGTAGTAACACAGTGTTGATGTTGCTTATTCTGTGGTACGGGAACAGTATTTTATTCACCTCTTTTGCGGAATTTTTGTTCGCCTTCACGGGTGACTGCGACTCTAGCGGGTGACTGCGACTCTTTCTGAAAATTGTGGATTGTCAGCGCTTACTGTTTTTCCCGCATTACCGTTATGAATTTGTAACTGGACCGGGATACACAAAAACACAGATGGAACAGCCGCGCGATGTCATCACGTCTGTTTTTTTTCATTGTTTTCCTCACAAAAACTGACCTCACTGGTGTTTGGACTACCTCGAAAGACGACTTTTATAGTTTTTTTTCTCTTTATGCTCGGCGTGTTGATAACATCAGTCCACCGATGAAAACACTGGAGCCACCACCCCAGGGGAAGGGAGGTGCGGAGAGGCGACAAAAGACAAAGTGCCATGCGGCACTGATTAACTCGGTAATCTTGTCATCGGGCAGCATGAACGAACACACATATATATATATATATATATATATATATAAATCCTCCGAGGCGCAACAATCGAACGCACAGAGGAGAAAGAGGAGGTCGACCAGGACAGGGAATCTCCAAAACTTCGGTAGAGAGATTGCCGGCAGGTACGCACTTCGGGCCAGCAATTTTCTTTCCTCTCCTGTTCGTCAGGTGGCTTTGCCGTCGTGCTTCCGCGCGCACCACGAAGCATCAGTGGCGCGGCAGAGGCGAATTCTTTTATGTTTTTTTTTTTACTTCGCACCTCGAGGACCGCGCAGGCGAACAACGAAAAGAACCGGGGCGAAACTGAGCGGCGGCAGCGGCCGCGCAGCAATATCAAAATCGTGCACGCGGTGCGACGGTGGTGGTAGGGTGAAAAAAAAAAAAAAAAAGAAGCGAAGCGCTGATTGGACGCTATGCGTGGTCACATGGTACTTCACGTGACTTCGCGAACCACGTGGCGCGCGCCAGCGCGCGCGGGACCGACTCTCGAGTTAAACTCTTGCGCGCGGGTTAGAGCCTTGCGCGGAACCGAGCTGAGAGCTTGTACTCTGACGCACGCCTCCGATGCTCCCGTGTGGCTTTCGCTGCTACAGCCCGACAGCGCACCACTGATTGACAACCGGTCAAGTTCGCCGATTCTCCTATCCACCTTAAACAAACAAGCAAAAAAAAAGAAGTTTATAACGCAAAATTTCTAACTTTCTTTTTAGCTCTTGAACGTTACAACCCTTTTGTTAGGCGTTGGTACGAGGACCAAAGAAGTTCGAGTCATGGTGAGGTTGATGAAGATACCTGACGACTTTGACTTTTCCACTTCTGTGACAAGTGATGCGGTACCGAGTGCCGATGTGACAAGTGCAAGAACGGCTGATGCATCGACGTCCACGCAGATGTTGTGGGACGTGGACACTACAATTGTTCACTACCAACTGACCGAGGAAGAATGCGTCCGGCTAGAGAAGGATGAACACGATGAAGGTAGGTTTCTTCGTCAAAGAACGCTTTACTTGTATGTAAAGAGGACGTGGTATGAGACTGCTTTTGTTTTAGAGGCGCCTGAAATGCTCGTTCCTGAGCTGCATGCCAGCTTTATTTTAATATTTTTATATTCTCACTTTGTTGTGACGGTCAAGAAAGCTAGATGACACACTTTATGGGTGAACATGTGCCCAGTGAAGAATACAACAAATCAATATCCTTCCAGTTTTTAAACATTCTTTTCACGCTACCCAATTCTCGACAAATCCTCCCAGACTGATTGCCGGCCAAAAATCAGGATGTACATCTGCATCTACACACACAAACAAAAAAATCGACTCTAAAACTGCAACGAAAACGGCAAGCACAGATCTCGCTCGTTGGTAATCTGATCAGTGGCGGAACAGGCCTTCTTTAATGCACCAGTGATTAAACCTTGCAGCGTTGTCGCAGATTCTCACGTAAGCTCTCGAATAAGCTTGGTCCGTCAGCGTCCTGCGAGTAATGTCTGAAGCAATCGAGAAGTTTGCCCACGCACTGCTGCGTGACCTTAAGCTCGAAAACGCTATACAAAACATTTTTTATGATGCGCCACTTCACTACAAAAAAAGCCTCATATTTATAGTGCTTTTGTTGTTATCAATTTAACGAAAGTTTTATATCGTTGAGCTCTAGGCGATAAATAAAAAGGAAATGCTGAGGGCATGAAAATATCTTTGAAATTGTGGGTGATCTTATTCACTGATTCTGCGCATGAGAAAATAAGCTATTTGTCCGTTGATTTATGGAAGTGATGGACGTGCATCTAGTGCATGAATTGTATTTCTATGCACTGGCAATGCCAACGTGTAGACATAACAACAAAACTTCGTTTTTTTACGCCTAAAACATATTATAATTCCCCCCCCCCTTTTGTAATTTGCGTCCTATTTGCATACAATATTGGTGTGAACAATATACACATTTCGCAGTGTAACTATAGTGAACTTTCGTCAAGCTGTTCTTTTGGCTGTCACTTTATATAATCGAACAAAGGCGAGGAGATTAGCATGTATATAGTATTATATCGAGGTGTGGCCGAAATGGCGTTTGAACCTTGGTGGCAATGTTAGTCCCCGTAATACAACTAAATCAAAATGTGAAATTGTGTCATAATACATTGTAATCTGCAGCAACAAACCAATATCGTACTAAGCACTTCTTGAAAGTTCTGAGCACTTTCGTTGGTTTTGAAATACCTATAAGTTAGCCGCGAGTCATGATGTCGTTTCGCAGATAACACGATGCTCTTCAAGTCAAATGCAGCAAGAAATGAGAGGAGATTAAGTCATTGATTCGTATAAAGATCCACTAATAGGTAAATATTGTTATTTCTGCGTTTAGCTGTACAAAACGCGTGGTTTTAAGGTTATATAAAATCCAACAAACCCAGTTCTAAACAGTCGGTACGTTCTTAATTTCCTTTGTTTATGTCGCAGCGAGTCTCCACATAAAGCTAAAAGAATAACATCACGTTGGACATTCATAATTTTGGCCGCAAAAGAAAAAAATATTTTGTTTTTCTTGTCCTATTCCTGCAGTTTTCTTTTTCACTGCTACGTGATAGGTATCGCACGTACCGCTTGTTGGGGGCCTTAAGTGTTGTGCATTAATATTTGATAAGCTTTATAGGTGGCCGCTTTGATGGCTTTTCACAGGTCATTATTATAGCCAACCGCGATAGATAATAACCTTTGTGTCGTCACGCCAACGATCAGATGAAACACTTTACAAGATTGATAATCAGAGAAATGGGTGCAATGTAGCCACACCCGCGCTTAAACCGGGATAATTTGACAAGAACCCCTATTCTTCTCCCCCCTCCTCCTCCCCGTGCTTTTTCTCATTGCATACTTTTGTTTCTGACCTTCATGTTTATAAACCGAGTAGTTCATTACGAGTGCATACGCTTCCGTCAAACCGGTCGTAGAACAGTTAAGCGAGGTACAAAATTACAAGTTGTGCATTATAACCCAATCCAACATTTGTAGATAATTCATTCCTAATGTTTCATACGTCAGTAGCCCTACCAATGTCTATAATTTTACTCAAGAGAATCGCCTCACTATAGTGGTCTAGTGGGTAAGGTACTCGGCTGCTGACCCGCAAGTCGCGGGATCGAATCCCGGCTGTGGCGGCTGCATTTTCGATGGAGGTGGGAAAGGCTGTAGACCCGTGTGCTCAGATTTGGGTGCACGTTAAAGCCAGAACCCTCCACTACAGCGTATCTCATAATCATATGGTGTTTTTGGGAAGTTAGAACGCCACATATCATACTCACGTGCATCTTGTGAAAACTGCTCCATCGGGGATCAGACACAAGGTTGGAAAGTAGCAGAAAACGATTTCACGTAAAACATATATATACAGGCTCCGCAACTTTTGGCTAATGTTAAACGAATGTTTTAGAGGGTTTTTTTTTGCGTATAGCGATAATGCCACGAAACGTTGACACTACCAAGCTAGCCGTTTTACTGCACCATATGTCCACCGTAGCACTCTTCGTTTATCTGTCAAACATAAGAAAAATGGCAAGGTGGCACAACAAGGCGGCATCCAAAACGTGTCTGTAAAAAATCCTGTAGTGCACACGGCGTTGCTTATCGTCACTATACCACGACTTCAAAACAAACCGCCAATTGAATGATGATTGATATGTGGAGTTTAACGTCCCAAAACCACCATATGATTATGAGAGAGGCTGTAGTGGAGGGCTCCGGAAATTCCGATCCACTGAGGTTCTTTAACACGCACCCAAATCTGAGCACACGGGCCTACAACATTTCCGCCTCCATCGGAAATGCAGCCGCCGCAGCCGGGATTCGAACCCGGATCAGCAGCCGAGTACCTTGGCCGCTAGACCACCACGGCGGGGCAAGACAAACCGCCAACTGAGCATGATTATGATACCGTAATTCATAGTGAAGCGTCAAGTTAAAAAAGCGCATACGAATGTTTGCGGTGTCCAATATGATCAATAGTATTCTGTCAAGCAAAGGCTCGGAATCTTGTTTTGGAAAAAAAAAGGGGGCGCTACACTAATGCACCTACAACTACTACACGGATAAAAATAAGGAGGAATAAGAACAAAAATATCAACTTTTAATGTCGAGTAATTAATCCAGTTCCTAAGTTTGTACCTTTTTAGAAGGTCAAAACAGAAAGAAGCCTTCAGTGTTCTTCTTTTGTTCATTGGGTGGGGAATGTGGAAGGACCTATGGTTTTCTTTTGTGTTCGTTTTCCAACGCCCAGAGAAGTGCTATTGGAAGACAGCCCTGCCGATGAAATGTCGCGTTGAACGTCGGGGGACTACATCGCGACACTGATTAACACTCGGCGCCAGTACATGGCAGGCGCCTCTGCAGAGCGGATGGAAGTCGCCGTTGCCTGATACGAAGACTCCAGCGAAAAGCAACAAGAAAGAAAATGGCGAGAGAGAGTAAACATAGAAAACCAGTTAGAAAGACGACATGAAAAGACGGTGGACGTAGTTTCGTACCACTATTTATATACCTAGAGCAGACTTGATTTCAGCGGCATGTGAGGCAGGCCGGAAGCTATTGCGAAGGAAATTTAGCGGGGACACTATATTGTCGTGCGCGATCCAGGCTGATCTAGTTACATCATCGTCGCTTCATATTTCATCAGCATAAGGCACATTTTTGTTCATTTTCGGGCTAGTAAGATGAAAACGTAGCGACTGAAAGAACCCAAGGCAGATGATTGCTGTTACGAACAAGTAGATATTGATAATCATTGTTGGGTCTTGAGTCGAAAAAGCCACGATATGATTATGAGGGACGCCGCAGTGGGCGGCAGCGGAGATTTTGACCATCTGCACGGTGCTTAACGCGCACTCAGGTGCACGTTATACACCTGATCCAAGTACATGGACCTTGAGCATGTCGCCTTATTGAAAAACGGTCGTCATGACAGGGATTTGATCCCGTGATCTTCGGGTCACAAGTCTTGCACTTTAACCTCTATACCAACAAGGAGGGTAGAAGGAAGTACATAGGAACAACAAAGAATGAGCGTAGTTTTGTGAGTGTTTTAGCAGACCATTAGGACACAATAGTTTTGGTTTCATGAATGTCAATGTAATAAGCTGCATGCAACAGTTATAGAAGTCTGTTTTTCAGCGATCGAAGTGTCGCACCCAATTTCATGTGGTTCCGGCATCACCCGAAATTTGTCGCTAAAAAATAAGGCAATGAACTATTATCATTTTAATAATAAGGCAATGAATCATTCTTATTTTAATGATAAATATGGTACCGCTATGCAAGACTGAATTTTATGCACCGTTCTGTAGTACTCTGATGGTTCTGCATCACATTTCTTTTACAACACTTATTCTGTCATACTGTAAAAAGCGGCACTATAAGAAACAAATTGTAATCACATCAAACAGGGTGCACCCGGCAACGAAAATACTTGCTTGGTGACTTGTGAAGAAAAGAAAAAATTACGACATTGCGCGAGCTTCTTTTGAAGGGAATAGATTAAGCTGCAGATGCAATGAATTTATCATTGCCTAAATATCGCACGACATCAGAAGTGTGCTTCTTTTGCGTACTTCATCAATTACTGCGTGTGGAAAAGACAATGGCTACCAGAATTCTTAAGCTCGTGGGTGTTTCCAATGTGCGGGTCACCTTATTCGAAGAACCGGGGTTTAGGTTTTTTGTATCCGACTCGAGCAATGCTAACCTCAGTGCCGTGTGTTAATTGGGTGGATCGCATAGAAGGGAAACTGCCATGAATGTTTTCACTACTGAGAGTATTGTAGAGGTTTTCACGTGACAACATGCATCAAAGAGCAATAGCTATATTATAACACCACGTGGCGTTGAAGTTTCGTAGGCCTTGCTTTACTCTACATTTAACTGCCGTCTCACAGGCGGCTGTAAGTCCAGTTAAAATTCTGGGAAAAGTAAATTTTCTTCCGTAACACTAATAAGAACACACACTTGTGGGCTATTTGAGGCTTAGTGTACATAAATGATGCAGGACGACAGAAAACACGAGGGAATTGCACTGTGTTTTCATGTCTTTTGTTGTCTTATCTTCTTTCTCTGCGCTTAACCACAATGTATATTTATGGACTCGTATGGAATAGAAATAAAAAAAATATGTAAAAGTGAGAACTGCAATCTCAATTACCAGTATCCTACATTAAAAAAATAAATATGATATAATCACAAGTCGTTTCCCGAACGCGCGTTTGGCGACGTACGCACCAAACTAGCCACGATAAAATAATTGTTCGTTCATTTTAGAGGCGAAGCTCATTATGGCGTGGCTTGTGCGTCCCTCGTAGTACGTAACCACCAGTGGCACATACCAGAAATAGCAGTCCTTACGATTTTGACCTCCAAGGTGGTTCCGGTGAGAGATTTCTTCTGTGAGTTTTTGAACAATAAAGGATAGTGCTCAATGCACGTGGTAATAGCTGCTAAGCGGGAATGAGAGACAGGAGCATTCGGCCTTTAGGTAACGCGCACGCTGCGATCCCCATTAGCAGCTATTGGCATGTACATTGAGCCCGATCTGACAAGAAAGGGTTGTTACGTTATACTCGCTGGGTGTAACCTCATTGGTTTTAGAAAGGTTTAGCGAGCGTTGGGCCGCATAGCCATGAATACAGCGAACTAGTATATACCATGAACTCGAGGTGGTTAAAGGTGGGAAGTAAACCCGAAGAGCAAGCCGTAAGAAAGTGTGCATGTGCCACCTCCCGTTTAGTCCTTGACATGTCCGCTGGATGGCGGTGCTTCTATATGGAGAATATATGATGAAAAGATGCGAGATGGTGGTACTTGGAGTGCTGAATAGATGGACGAACGGACACACAGACAGATGCATGGATGGACGCACGAACGGACGCAGGCGCGGATGCATGGACGAACGCAGGGACGGACGCACGAACAGACGCACGCACGGATGGGTGGATGGACGCACGGACGGTTACACAGACGTACGCAGGAACGGACGGAAGCAAGAACGAATGGACGGACGAATGCTTCGCCCCACTCCCCATCATTCACTCCGTGGATATGCTGTCATTTTTTTTTTCAATGACTCTTTGTAACTTTAAAGCAATAATAATGAAATTGATTGTACAGCAAGCATAACGACTCGTTTTCTATATTTGAGCAACCGGCATGAAACGCACTTACGTGAGAATGTTTGCGAAGAGATCTACCACTCAAATACATGCATGTAAATATGCGTAAGCACATCATGCTCCGAGACTGCCCCGCCGCGGTGGTCTAGTGGCTAAGGTACTCGGCTGCTGACCCGCAGGTTGAGGGTTTGAATCCCGGCTGCGGTGGCTGCATTTCCGATGGAGGCGTAAATGTTGTAGGCCCGTGTGCTCAGATTTGGGAGCACGTTAAAGTACCCCAGGTGGTCGAAATTTCCGGAGCCCTTCACTACGGCGTCTCTCATAATCAAATGATGGTTTTGGGACGTCAAACCCCACATATCAATCAATCAATCATACTCCGAGACGTGCGAAGGCCATTGCGAACGCTTACCTACAACCGGTATTTTTATTCGTTATATCCGTGTCTTTTGAGTTCTTTGCGATAACAATCGATGTTCGTAATAACGATCGACTTTCGTAATCTGCATTACACATTACCCGCTTTCCTGTGTTTTACTGCACTGTAAATCAACTGTAGGCGAGCTCCACCAGGTACTAGACACATGTAATCGTATAACACACCGATACAAAACGTGTCAAGCAGTTTCAGGTTGCTCGAAATTTCCGCACCACTTCTACGGCACAACTTTACGCTTGCAAGGCGTTCTCTTCTACTCGCAGATGAGGCGGACAATGCGACCAGCGTTGACAGCTACTGCTCCGGGAAGTTTTATCTGACCTCTAATATACGAAACTTTTTAAAGTGATGTGAGAAATAAAGCATTTTGATAGTTACCGTCTAGAATGAGCCGCACAATAAAGCTACTGTCTATTTGATTGCAGCTCGTGCAAAGTAACATCTATTTACAAAACATTGATACATATGTTTCACACTGATTCAAGTGGTCTCAGAAAGCACACTGCAGGACCGGGTTGGTTTGCGAGACATGGGATAAGCCTCGGCCCCGCAAGAGGCATAGTCAGGCTGATGATTACGATGATGCTGATGATGCACGTTTCATGGCATCAAGCCTGAGCTTGCTTCAGTGCATGCATAGTTGCGTTCGAAGACCGGTTAGTCTCCGACGATACGCTAGGCCTTTACCAACGACTTCCGTTGCGCGAAAACAGTCGCCGAAATGATTCATACCTATTCGCTGCGTGGAACTGCTTGATCGCTTTTGCTGGCGGAATGCAACCGCCCAGTGAGTTGCGGCAGTGTTTTCGTTATGTTTTTTTTCACCCGACTGGCACAAAACTCTGCATAATTCAGTAGAATGGAGGAATGTTGTGCAAGCTGTTGGTTCATCTTACTCACAGTCACTAGTTTCTTACAATTGTATTCATTTTTTACTACTTTACTGAGCTGACAATCACAAACCAGCTATGCAGATGTGTACAGAGGAGCTCAGATGTTATGTAAAGACGAGGCCAGCGCGGAAACGATGTTCACTCGCACATTCCTGCTCTGCATAGCCGTATGGCGTTTCTCCCGCGAAAAAGTTTTTGACACGTGTGACAACACGCACGCACTGTGCCGGCTTCCACCCAGTATAGAAAAATAAACAACTGGAGGAAAGTCGGGCTGCTCTTTCATTTTTTTTTCTCGTCTTACTTGAAAAGAAGAGACGGCGCCTTTCTTGTAAAAAGAAGCTAGCGTGCAGTGAGCGATGCCTTCCAACTCTTCAAACAGACCACCGAGAAAACTCCGAAAAAAATATTGAGCGCATTCCACGAGTGACTGTTCGGCCATGCTGAAAATAGGCTCTCACAGGCGTATTCAACTCAGTTCTTTGTTTTTCCTTTAAAGCACGCGTTTCTTTTTTATATTTTTTTGCTCCTTTTTCCCTCGTGCATCTAGTTTTTAGATGCGAAGCAGCTCATTGACTCATATTTGTAACGAGAAAGAGAGAGAGGTTTAGGAAAGGAAAAGACGCAATTCTGCAGCCCTAATTGGGAGCACGGCTCAGCGTCTGTAGGGGGGGGAGAGGGAATTAAATATGTGAAGAAGAGAGAAGAAGAGAATTGGCGTCCATGACCAAGGACGTGGCTGGCGGCTTCTATTGCCGGTTCTCTGGTCCAGTTTTCTCAAGGAAGTGAAGAACCGCCACTTTGAGGACACTGGACTAGACGACCGGCTATTTAAGCCGCCCACCGCGTCCTTGTACGTACGTGCGTCCTTACGAACGCGCTGCAACGCGCTCCCTTCGCCTAAGGTGTTGGAGCGTTGCCAAGCAGATCACTCGGCTGCTGCACGTTGACGTCATGCTCTCCTAGCATGCTTTTCTCGCAGGTGCGGGCTGACGTCACTCTCTCCATCACACACAGCACATTCGCCGCAGCGCCCGCAACTGCCGACTCCTCCGCCCGTTCACTGCACACTTCTTTCTAGCTTCACTGTCTCTATCACCCGCAACGCTCGACCGCACGTGGAGTGGAAACACTTATTCGGCTCGTTAATTTGCGATGAAACTCATACAAAATCTAACCCACCTTCCATGTCTTTGCGTTTCAAACAAACGTTTACTCGAGTAAACGCTACACCGAGTTTCACTTGAAACTGTTCTTCCAGCACCCGCCTCAACGCCCGTTTTATCCGGGTCAACGCCGCGCGTACTGCTGCTGCTTCGCATCCCATCAGGGTTTCCTGGTCCACAATTTTTTGGTAGTGTTCTGTTTTCTTTTTCACTTCCTAAGGTGTGCTTTTATCTCACCCCAAAAATTTCAGCCATGCTCTTCTGATGCCAAAAAACTGCGCCCTCAAGAGTGCCGTCTGTTTTCAAGGAATAATGTCACGAGGGAAGCAAAAGAAAGAAAAAAAAAGATGCAATTGGTGAAGGGTTCTCACCACGAACAAAGAGACTACCCCACCCCTGCTGTCTTGTGGAATCAAAGTGAAATCTTTCAATATGCAAATTCGAAACAGAACCATCTCTGTTGGAGAGAACGCCCACATGAATCCTGCTTATCATATAGAACAGGTGTCTGGCTGTACCTGCCGATATCTCTTTGCCGTCGAGATCTTCTCGTGAATTTCGGGACTTAAACAACCCCATAAAGTCGGACGAATGCAGTGAAAACGTGTCGTGGTTTCGTTGGCATTTTGTTTTTTTGTCTGTATTTTTTCTTTTTTACTTGATTTGTTTTTACGCACTGATAGCAGGTTATACGCCAGCTTTCAGTAGTCGAAATTCAAAGCGATGTGACTTTGAAGCATTTGTCAGATTATGTACGCGAGCCACCTGTTATAATATTATCCACTAGAAAAAATGACAATGCCATGTAATATCGACGGATGAGGCAAAGTTTAGCTTCGACCCACAATGACAGTTTTCTTAGGGCTAGGGCTGCAACTTATGTTAGAGAAAATTCAAAATGCCACATTTCGGGTATGTAGGGCGACATAATGTTTCTGTTAAATGTTTCTTAAGGTTGTTAAATGTTTCTTAAACATTAGGCAACTTTGCGAAAGCCTGACATTTGTAAACACATGTAATACGTTATGTTTACACTACGTACATGAAAAAATACAGCTACGATGATAATACATTTCCGTTTGAATTACTGTTTACGAAAACAATAAATATCACTCGTTTTAAGTCATCTACAGTTTCTTCATCCAGCCATGTATGCGTATTCAATTATTCAATAAAGAGGGATTACGGTATACGTTAATTCATCTACGACACCTTTTTTCGTAGAAAACTAAGGAACATGTGCTTGATGGCGCCAGTTTCTTATTTCATGCACCAAGTACTCATGAGTGTTCTTTCTAACAACAAACTTGAAACTTTTAAGCGCAGCCTTCAAACAACAGAATATGACCCACTTGTATGGTGCTCTCGAAAGACATATTGTAAGGTGGTTTTCATAACAACAAACTCTGCTAGCATAGACATCATTCCATGCGACGATTTGCAACATCATGCGACAGTATCTTGTTACATGATATCATATATCTGTGGCTGCCTGCACATACCAGCATTACTGGAAATTAATTAGCTGATGGTCCAGTACGCTCAGCTAATGAAGGAACCAGAGTGGTTCCGATCCCTCTATCACAGACGCATTGGCGAGACAGCTCCATTTCCTGGTTGGGAGTACAAACTTGATCCTTTATTCGAGCTGCAGCTGCTATCGCGAAGTTCACGCTCCGATGCGATGCTGTTATGCCGCCTTTGGTTGGGTGTCGCATTCACAAAGGCGTACTGGTTTCGCATCAGTAAGGCGGACACCTCTACGTGCGACTCCTGCAGAACCGAATTGACAATCGACCATGTCTCATACAACTGCGCTCGCTATGACGCTCAGTGATGCCCCCTGCAGATGCTTCTGAACCAACTAGACTCCGGACCATTTTCTCTAAACAAAATTTTAGGCCCTCGAACACGCACTCTGATGGAGCAGAACGCAGCTGTAGTGCTACTGGAGTATTATAGAAAAAAACAAACCTGAGTAACCGTCAATCAAATGAATATGCTCCCCCACATGTGCTTGTGATTTTGTCCATCCCTCTTCTCTCTTTTCGCTATCGTATTCCTCTTTCCCAGGGCAGGGTAGTGATCCACAGGTGTGTCTGGTTAACCACCTCACCTCTACTTGCTTCTGTCTCTTTCTAAGGAACAACTTATAAAAAACACGAAAAACGAATTCTTCGGATGAAACTTTAGTGATCAGAAGCCTCTTTCATAAATTTTCTCGGAACATTTTATTCATCAGATATTAGCTTCGTGATTTAAAGCTGACATTTATAACAACGTTTATTTCGTCTGTCTTCCTGAACTTTCTCGAATATATAATAGAAAACATTCATTTTCATTTTACTTGCGCTGTCACACACAGGGACCAGTCGTTGTAACACTTTCTCGTACATAAATTTCAACACGTCATCTACTAATTATTAGACTGTCATCATATTTGATTGATTTATATGTGGGGTTTAACGTCCCAAAGTCACCATATCATTATAAGAAACGCCGTAGTTGAGGGCTCCTCCGTATGTCATTGTTTTTTTTTTCACCGCACCTCTTTTTTTTTCTCGATACAATTATAATAATTTCGCGCAATGCCTTCAATACACATCTAGTGCTCTATCCTCTTTTTCAGTATGAGCTAGCAGTTATTACGGCCCTAAAACTTGCTCCAAGTCTGAGGGGGGTGTAAGTGTGTAATAATTGGAGACGGCACACCAACACGATTTGTTGGGCAACACCACTGACTACCTTGTACATAGAACAGCAAGAATCTTCGCACCTCACTTGTTTTCGTTACGGAAACTTTGTCCCGTACCTCGCACCACCTGTGTGAGAACCGAACGTGCTCACTTGTTTTGTTTCATACCATTAATTTTTTATTACTTTTATTTTTTTTTTCTACGTGCAATACGTAAAGCTTCCCCTATCGTTGGAGTGTCTGGAACTGCTCTCTTCTTTTTGACGTGCTTTGCACGCTGTGTCATTAAACATTGAGAATTTAGATACTGTCACCTTTACTGTCTTGTGCGTAGAGATTTGTTTGTTGTTTTCGCTAGTTCTTTGTGCCTTTTTCTTTGTCGGTAGAAAACAAATGCTGCAACAAGTATACGTGCAACTGTTAACATGTGTCCTCCAGTTTTGCTTGCGAAATGCCGAACGTTCCTGCCAGCTAAATAAATAACGTTTTTTAGTGTTAGAACACCTCGCTTTTCTTTTTTTTTCCCTCACGTATTTGCTAGTGTGTTCTTACTCTCTTAGTCAAGCTGCAGCGCAGAAACTTTCCCGATCTTTTTTACTGCATATTTGCACGCTGTTCACATGGTCATTTTGTCTTTTTGTTTTTGTATTACCAAGTACAGATTCAGCGCACCGGTCTTAGGTGCTTCATAAAGTAAGCAGCGCATACTCGGGAGTAACATTTATCTCAAACAGCTTCAATCGGGGGTGTCCGGAACAGCTGCTGTTCACAAGCCCGGTGTATTTTCACTTGGAGCCACCCCTCTACATTTATTGTGCCCAGGCTGACCTGCTAGCTTGTTTACGTCGCTATGCTCATGTGAAAATCCACAAAAGGCCAGAAATAGCGTCAATTTTCCTTCGGCGGAGCTCCACCTGTGCGGTGACTAAAAATAATAGTTTGGATAAAATATTCGCTGACCTGCCATAATTGTTTATATAGTAGCAGTTCTTGAAAAAGTGCAATTGTATTACAACCGAAGAGGCGTGAGGCTGAACAAAACAGGCAAAATCGTTTTAAAGACAGCGGCCTAATGACACGTAACATCGCATCACGCCATGTTTTGTTATAAATGAAAAGTAAGAATGAAAAACGCTTTTTTTCCCGCCATGTCTTATAGTTACTGTTACGTGGTTGTGGCAGAAGCAGTATCTAAAACGTGAGTGAGGAACTGTTTATTTGGCGAAGCTGTGCCCATCAAAGTAAGCGATTCACCCTGCAAATCGACAGGGACTTGTACAGTCTTCAGCAGCTGAAAACCAATTCGCGGCAAAGTTTGTAATGTTTAGCCGATATTTTGCACTACATTTCACGTTTTTACTGATGCTCACGTAAAATTCAGAATGGGCTCAAACATGGGCGCTGGGCATGGAATGTTTGTAGAACAGTCGGCGTCATTCGCGAAGCAGCATGCATACTGAACCCGGGAAAAAATGCACAATTCAAGGAAGTCAGGGAGGTGGACACCGTGAAATACAAAAAAACAGCACCTGTCTCAATATAAGGAGTTTTTAACCATCGCAAATTATACAGGTGTTTACGTCTTGTTCGAGCATTGAATCGAATTGCACTCATCCAATATATGTAACAGAAAGTCACTGTAACTGTGATAAGATATTTGCCAATCCATAATTTTATCCCGTATTTAAATAGCACAAGATATAACACGAAATGAAAAATACCTTCAAGAAGGCTTCTTAATTTTCTTCTGCCTTGCAAACTAAGGAAGCATTCGAATAAGTCGCCAAACGCAAAGTAGCTAACCTATGCGCATGCTCGATTTATGTCCGTGCAAAGAATGAAAGTCCGCAGAAATGAACTCACGATCAATATCGGTAACACTAGCAAAACATGGGAATATATTTATTAATAGTCCAAACTTAAACCGGGATGATCAATGCTTTTGGGGACTCAACAAGGAGCAATGCTAAGTTCGCAAGTTTTGTGATAATTACGGCAAACGCTTACAACAAGCGCGGCATTTCTGTTTACGAAAATAGTTGTGTTTACTTTATTATTTCTGTATTGCTCGGCAAGTATCGCTCGGAATTTCATTCTCATTATTATTTTGGCCCACGGACAATGACGAGATCTAGTAAAATACGCCACCTGTCAGTATTTCGGTCTAGCCTATGTAAGTACTTGAGAAGCGTAGCAAACTGGCCCAGTTGATTCGTATTAGATCCAAGGAAAAAAACAAAGAAATTTATGTACAAGGACAAAGTAGACGTCCGAGACTCTTACACTATTCGCCATACTCATAACCCATGTATATTAGCATAAAATGTCTTAAGCTACGAAAATCAGTTGTAAGTCTGGAGATGGTCTGCGAGAGAGTGCACCTTCCAGTTCGGCCTTGTCCTTGATTTTCGCTGATCTTTTCTGCACCTAGCCTGTGAAAGGTCAAGGCAACTTAAAGCCCAATATACTTCTATAACATGTTGAGCAAGCTTTTGATTATGTATAGTTTATTATATTTACCACGTTTTCTTACAATTCCTTACACAAAATTATTAATTACCATATTTAAGTGCTTTAAAACGGCTGTATTGACCCCGACTCTTTCTCACTCCAAAACCCAACCAGTGTTAACTTTTAAAGGCTTCGCTGCGGTGCAGTAATGTCTAACAGACAAAACACGCTTTACAGGAGAAAATCTGGCTCGTATGAAAGGAATATTTTTGTCGCTGTTTACTCTCACTTGAGAGTTGTTGTTTAGCAGGCTTAGCAGAATAGCGCGGTCAAATATCTCGCGCGTCAAAGGCTAAATGACCCAGTGCGTGATGAGTACGCAGTTTATTTGCCAGTATATACATTACCACAGTTGCGGGACGTGCGTAGTCTTTGTTAAATTATTCTACAAAGTGTAAATTGTCGAATTTAGTGCAAAGTTTCTAGTTACTCGGTTAACATTATTCACAGGAAGCTTGAGCATTGCTTTACGTGGCCGCAGTCATAACTCTGGCACGTAATGACGCCAACCACCCTACTAAAACTCGCTTCCCACAACAACCATTTGCTGTAAGCTAGCCCCATTCCCGTAAATTTCACTATCAAGGAAACGCTTAACTAGAGCTCTCCAATAGCATATTTTTGTCGTTGTGCATGTCCAACAACTAGTTCGTTCACCTGACGCTTTCGCAGACACGCGTATGCATCGGTGAATCTGTCTCCGACATCGTAACCACAGCCACCGCTGCGGCATTGAAGAAGGACCCGCTAGACAGGGGTTGATAAATGCGGCGTGAAGAAAGGGGCTTACTTTTCGCAAGCCCTTCTATTCACCTGGCAGCTCTGAAATTGCCTCCAATGGCTGATGTCTGCCCAAGAGAAGGTGCTCCGCTATACAATTCATTCTTCGCAACAGTCCTTTTTCTTTCTCCCCCCACCTCCCTACCGTTCGGTGTTCTTTATCTTTTGCACCTTGACTCTTCGCATCTTTGTCTTCTAGTTTGGTTCCAGTACACCAAGGGGGGGGGGGGGAGGTTGAACGAAGATGGTTCCTGCAGTGTAGGGAGCGAAGGTATGGTGCACGGAGGTCTTTATTGGAAGCCTTCCGGGCGCATTCAGGTGGATGGCAGCTCAATAAAGATGCGTACTAAACCATCCTTTTGTCTGCGAGCAGAGCAGTGCGCCTGGTAAATGACTGCGGGGAAAGAAGAAGAAAACGTGCCGATACCTGTGGTGCAAGAGGAAGATGCCGCGTGCAGCCCGAGAACGTTATCATCCCAAGGCCATTCCGCAAGCTCTTGGCGCGCTTGACCACATCTCTGAAAGAGGAGCAGGAACAAAAAAAGCAGGTTTCCCTAGAACCTTCGGCGCCAACTTTGTACTTAGTTTTTTTCTTCTCTTTTCTGGGGGTGAAGGGGGCTAAGCTGGTACCAATGAATAAATGAGCGAAGCAAGTAAATTTGCGTTGAAGGCCCGTAGGGAGAGCGGCGGAAGCGCGTTTTAGCAGAATTGAACGAAAGAAACGGGAACTATAACTCGAAACAAAGGAAACTGAAAACAAAACACAACAAAAAGTGAACAAGAGTAGAGATTTCCATCGCATAAAGACGGCGCGAACGATGAAGATCTGAGGCGAATAGCGGCTTATATTTCACGAGTGTGCTCTAGAATTTCGAACGTTCACCTGATGCCATTTATGGCTAAGTCCGGCTCTGAACATGGCTATTTGGAGCTTTTTTTTTTCTCTTAGATCACACATAAAGGGGCTGGGAGTTTCAGCTTGGTCTTGCCGTTACTGTTTCATACAGACCTATGTGCGTTTTCTTGTGTATTTTTTTCTCTACAAAGCTTTAGAGAGCTGAAGCAGGCTGGCGCAAAAGCGTGCTACATCTCATAAAAATTGGGAATAACTCTGTGGTAAAAAAAACATGATTTTGTGAAATATGGGGTAGAATATGGACCAGTAGCGCCGCTGGTGTACGAAATATATTCAATAGTCTACTTTTTTCATCCAAAAAAGGCGTGATCGTGTCATATAGAGCAGTCTGTCAGAACTAAGCGTGAGTGGAGCATTAGGTTCCTCGCACGTTTGCCTCGACATACCTTAACACGCATAGCTATACATGCGTGGCTCTACGCGCATGCATACACAAACTGAATAAATTCGCGTGGTTCTCGCATCATGTTTTGAGAGAGATGATGGTTTACAAATAAAAAGCCGCAGATTTGCCGCAAAGGCGAAGCAATGAACGCAATACAACAAATTGGAAGGTCACGCGCAGAATGAAAAGCAGATCGAAACGTGTCTCACGTTTCTCACGCGCATATGACGCACGAAACGTACTCAGAGGTACATATGTGCGAACAAGCGTCTAAGTTGTTGCTTCGTTGTGTCTGAAAAGCGCGTGCTTTTCGCAAACGAAGACTTCAATGAGTGCAGTGACCTTTGTGCGCCCGGTAACTACAACAGAATTGCTCCAGGTAAAGCCCGAGGCCGGCCAAGACGTACGATCCTCCTCGCGGGCCAAGGGCGCGCGAGGCAGCCTCACCTTCCTCCGAGGAAGATCAGAGCGCGCGACACCGCGCAACGTGGCCGTTCGAACGTTGAAGGCGTGCTCCTCGGTAGTTCAGTGGTTAACGCCTCGCATTCACGACACAGATGTCTCACGTTCGATACCGCGCGCCGTAGTCTTTCTCTGAATTCTTTTCTTTATAGCGTTTTCATATAGGTTTTCATATAGGAGATCGGCGATCAGAAGCTGGTTGGTGGCTTGGTCGAGGAGGGTGCAATTCGGGGTCTTGAGTGTAGGGAGCGTACGTGTGTCGTGCTCATATGGACGTGGGTTTTCACGTGAGTGGAGTGGGTGGCGGAAGCACAGACGTGCTACGTTTCCAGGTAGACCACACGAAAAGCAGATCGGTCAGTTATCGGCAGTGCGCCACGGATTAGGGACTCGGTGGAGGTCGTGGCAGCTGGGCGGTATAAACAGGAGCAGGCAGTTGCTGCTGCTTCAGCGTACGTCAATGGTGCATTGACTGTTGGCACCAGCTGTGGAGGAAGGACCTATGACACTTGGTCTTGTATAATAGTCCGTAGTGTAGGGCTATGCGGCACACTGCGCTCCGGTGGGCAGGAGATGAGCGAGTGTTGCGGGCGACCTCTTCACGCACGAAATCTTTGATCTGCGAAAAGAGGACGGGATCTTGCGAGGGAGTTAAGGCGGACGTCGATTCTTGATGTGGGGCAGCACGGCGGGTGACGAGACGTTGGCGGTGGAGCTCATCATAGCTTTGGCGGAGCTCGGTAACTTGGGCGACAGTAGCAGGGCTTTTTGAAATCAGCATCTGGAATGCGTCCTCGTCGATGCCCTAAAAATATGCTTGATGCGGTCCACCTCAGCCACGTTCCCATCGACGTGTTTGCACAAGTCAGTGACGTCCTCTATGTAACTGGTGAAATTCTCACCAGGTAGTTGTGATCTTAACTGAAGGCGTTGCTCCGCACGAAGTTTGCGGGCAGCAGGACGACCGAAGACTTCGCTGAACTTTGCCTTGAATGCTGTCCAGGTTGGAACGTCCGTTTCATGGTTTCGAAGCCACAAGTGGGCAATGCCACTGAGGTAAATGCCGACGGTGGCCAGTCTCGTGGCTTCATCCCATTTCTTCAAGACACTCATGAGTTCGTAAGTATAGCCAGCCAGTCGTCGACGTCGAGATCGTCAGTACCGCTGAATATGGGAGGGTCCCGCTGACGGACCGCGCCGGAGCACACGATGGCCTGGGGAGCCATAGGTGGAGGGCTTGTGGCAGATGTAGTGGTCATGGCGGCAGGTCAAGTCCGGCTTTGCAACTCAAGGATTGTGAGGAGATCCAGAACCTCCACCAAATATAACAAAGAACTGGGACAACCAGAACTGTTATTTGAGGCCAGGTAGAATCGTAGGCCAAGCCAGCGAAAGCAGCTACAACGTCCAAGCCGAGCGTCTCATGCTTAGCACTGACAATGTGGTTGCCGAGCTTTGTATGACCCACTACGTCTTCATTACACTATTAAAAACAGCTATGTTACACAATCAGGGAAATGCAGCACACATATCTAAATCTTCTGTACTAGAAACTGAAGAGTCAAAATGCAGAATAAAATAATATAGATTATTTTGATTGGTTGTACGCTCACGAACGTTTGCATTTATAGTTTGCCATGTGCGAACATAACAACAAGAAATGAGATATCTTGTATCTTTGTAGATGTATGTCTTGCAAGGCCGTCTAGGTTTGGTGAATAATAAACGTTAAATCAGGAGATGCATAGTATGAGGCGTACGAGCAGTAATTTCGCGAAGACTAAGTCAGCACATTACGCATGCTGAAGGATTAATAGCTTGTTATAAACTATCCACGGTGATTTATAGGTATGGTGGTCGACTAGAAAACCGCAAGTAGATGAATTGAGTCCGGGAAGTGATTGCTGAATATATAATGGAGGTGAAAATCTTTCAGGCCCGTGGTGCACGTTAAAGAACGCCCTGTGGTTGAAATTTTCGGAGTCATTCATATCATATCATATCATGGCTTTAGAGGTGAAGCTCCTTATGGTCTAGGGCAGTCCATCCCACCGGTGTAGCCAGCAGAGCATATTCACAGACAGACAGACAGACAGACAGACAGACAGACAGACAGACAGACAGACAGACAGACAGACAGACAGGCAGGCAGGCAGGCAGGCAGGCAGGCAGGCAGGCAGGCAGGCAGGCAGACAGACAGACAGACTATCTATCTATCTATCTATCTATCTATCTATCTATCTATCTATCTATCTATCTATCTATCTATCTATCTATCTATCTATCTATCTATCTATCTATCTATCTATCTATCTATCTATCTATCTATCTATCTATCTATCTATCTATCTATCTATCTATCTATCTATCTATCTATCTATCTATCTATCTATCTATCTATCTATCTATCTATCTATCTATCTATCTATCTATCTATCTATCTAGTCGCCTACGACTTTTAGCTCTCCTGGCCATCTGGATAATGGTATTGATACCAAACTTGGTATGGCATAACATGACTGTATGACAAGCATATCTGACTAGTCGTAACACGAAAATCAAGAGATTTATGTCATGAATGATATGACTTACATTTCATGGTCTTGCTGTTTTTTCGGTGGTTTCGTTCACATGACATGTTGCAAAACTGGTATGGTATGACATGATTGCATGGTGAACACAAGCGACAGACCGTGACATGAAAATTATGACATGAGTGTCATGTAACAACATGAATACATGCCACGCTCATGATGCGCTCGGGGCCATTTTGTTAGCGTCACATATACATAATTTGGTATTACAATACGTGAATGGCTGACGAAGGTATGTGATTGGTGAAAACATGATAATCAAGAGATGCGTGTCATGTAACAACATGACTACATGCCACACTCTTGATGCGCTGGCGGTCGTTTGGCTAGCTTCACTTATCCCAAATTTGGTATAACGGAACGTCAATGGATGACGAAGGTATGAGACTGATGCAAACATGATTAACATGACATGCGTGTCATGCAACAACATGACTACATGCCACGATTATGGTGCACTCGCAGCCATTTCGTTAGCGTAACCTATACGAAATTTGGTATTACGCTACGTGAATAGACGACATAGATAAATGACACATCCAAACATGATAATCACGACATGTGTGTCATGTAACAACATGACTACATGCCACACTCATGATGGAATCGCGGCCGTTTTGCTAGCTTCACATATGCCAAATTTCGTATTACGTGACCTCAATGGATGACAAATGTATGTGACTGGTGCAAACATGATAACCATGTTTCAATCAAATAAAAAATGTGATGCTTGTCATGTGACAACATGACTACATGCTGCAGTCAAGGTGCCAGTACACTTCGACGTGACACGACGCGCGTGTTGCGCCGGCGTTCGTTCCGTCAAATCACGCCGGCGTTGCCATGCCAGTCGCCGGTCCTGACATATACTCGCTGGCGCACGCCGCGCTGCGTTGCTTTGACGCATGCGTGTTTCAGCGCGTCCGGCGTCCCAACTTCACTAAAAGAGGCAGACGCAGTCTTGCTTGGGTAACGCATCGGCACGAAATGCAGCATGTCGCATTTCGCGCCGGTTGGCGTCGGGTTGCGCCGACGGATGCTGGTCGCACCGGTTGCGTCTGGCATCGGACTAGAGAGTTGATGGTGATGATGATTTTTCATGTGCGACACACGGCGAAGCTGTAATATCGAAGCATTATACGCATGCGAATGCAGGCACACACTAGTGCTTCATTTATGTTGATTTTGTATGTCGAATTCGTCACGCCAGAAGTTCAAATGAACGCGTGTATATATACTGATATTAACGTGGTCATTTAAAGATTACCTTGCATGATAAACACGATTTAATTTTACCGTTAATACGATGCTCTCGTAGGATTCAACAGTTTCTACGTTCAATGATTTTCAGGCGTCGTGTGTGATGATTGATTGATTTGTGGAGTTTAACGTCCCCAAACCACCATATGATTATGAGAGACGCCGTAGTGGAGGGCTCCGGAAATTTCGAACCCCTGGGGTTCCTTAACGTGCACCCAAATCGGAGTACACGGGCCTACAACATTTCCGCCTCCATCGGAAATGCAGCCGGCACAGCCAGGATTTGATCTCTCGACGTGCGGGTCAGCAGCCAAGTAGCTTAGCCACTAGACCACCATGGCGGGGCCAAGCGTCGTGTATGATCCTGCGACGTTTAAAGTTCAGCTCGAAGCATCAAGGTGCAACGGATAAAAATAAGCGTCAAATGGCTAACAAGTATGGCATCTAAATGCCATTGAAGAAAAACAAATTAGACGCGAACTGCTCCCACATTATTACTCATGGGGCTTCTTGCTCGATCTAAGCGTCTTCGAGTATACGCGAAACTTCACCGTTAAACAAGCCCTAATTACAAAGGGGGTATCGTAATACCCTTCTTTAGCTCCACTTGCTCCCTCTAAAAACAATGGGCTCCTTAAGTAGGACCTCTCTACTGCAAACAACAGCTTTATCTCTAACAGCAGGACACAGTTGTGCTTGCATCCGGGGAGCTGGGTCTCTGGGGTGCCCTCTTTTTGGGGCGTCTCTAGAAGAGGAAGAAGAAAAGAATAATAAAAGAAGCAATCCCTAATAGCGCGAAGCACGCGAGTGATTCTGACACACACGGCAAGACGTGTACTCTCGGTCACTCGCTCCCCGCTTTGCGTCTTTTCGGTGGGTGTCGCCGGCCGCTGCGTGTGGGTGTGGCTGCATCGGCGTGCTTTCGTGACCATTTTCATGGAGGCTGAGCCTAAAGCATTGCAAAACATTGCGCCCTGCAGGGAGATTTACGGCGAAGCGAGGGAATTAGGAGGGACTGGAGAGAATCACGAAGTGATAACTCTGTAGCTGTGTGCTGATGGCGGTAGTATTCACTATTGTTGTTGTCATTGCTCTTGTTCCGGTCGAAAGTGTGTTAACCCTTGTCGTTGTTGTTGTTCTCGCTTCGGTTGCACTGAGTTGGTCACGTCCGCCGGCGCAACTTCCTGCTGCAATTGTTTGCCTGCGTTTGATGAAGCCGGCCGTTGTTTCTACAACAATGAGGCATGTTAGGGTGAAGTGAGAGACCGCAAAACCTCGTAGAAAGTATCACGTA
>WOVY01006036.1:0-19123 GCA_013436015.1 Rhipicephalus annulatus | reverse complement strand
AAAAAAAATTGCGGTGGCAGTGAATTCATTATATGGCTACTTGGAAACGTGTTACACGGCTCCTTTAATATGGTTGCGCGCTTTCCATTCCATGTATCTTATCAAAAAGATACCAGTGAATAACGCGTGTCTCTTTTTTTGCTCGTGGCCCGTCTGCAAATCAGAGGGCTGAATGTCATTTGTCGGATACATGAACAAAATAGTGTTGCCGACCGAGACATCGGCGATCATCAGCTGGCGTAATTACGGATGTCACATCATAATCGCGATCCTTCTGTATGCAAGTGCTCGTTCCCACATGTGCAGGCTTCAGTTATTTTGTTGGTCATCCCTAATAGTAGGTGTGCGCTTGTGTGTATGTGAACCACCTAATGTATTGAAAGAGGGGAACAACATCTCCTTTCAACTCAAGAGTAACTGCTGCGTCATTGTTTAAACAGCAGAGTTATGGCCACCAAGGTTTTTGGTGATAATGGTGGCATCAAGACCCATGATGTTGCATTGTAAGGACTGTTTTTACTTCCCAACTCTCCTCTCGCAAAGCCAAGGGTCAAATGCAAGCCATTATAGAAAGTACGTCAACGTTTCAATTTTGATTTTCTTTCATCGTTATATTGTGCTACATTTCTTAGATTCTACGAAAAAATACGGGGGAACAAGAGGGGGGGTGACTGAAATGAATTTTGGCTCACGCCTAATGGGGAACCTTTCCCCTACCTGTGGTCATCTGTGTGTCTGCTCGCTTAAAAAACAAAGTACGCGCAAAACACCACTTGCACTGAATGTCAAGTGCTTGCAACTCTCGTATAACTTCTTCAGATTCACTAGATGCTTAATATGTTCTTTCTGAGAACATAGAAAAACGAACGTTACCCGAATTACGGAGCGCAAGAAATATGTCAATAATAGCACGAATTCTTTAATTAAGATTGCCTCTTTGTTGCCTCCTTTTTTAGGTATGGTGTGCCTGTTTGGTCGGTCTCAAAAATGAAGTCAAGTTCAGCTCTATCCTTCATCCGGGATCCGTCCACTGAAGTCATCGCAACGATCATGCAGCCTCTATCATAACAAAGTGAGGCGATTCCGAAGTCTGTATGATACATTTGTGCAGTATTGCCATCACAAGCTGACATTGAAAACAATCTGACGTAGGTTTTCCTAGACGCAAGCTCTTACAGCTCTCTACTTGTACAATATTATTATAACGACGGGCTCGTCACCGGCTCTGTTTTTGACAAAATAACACACACGAAAATTGCTTAGCTATTCTCAATGCATCTGAACTGTCGGGCGCAACATTCTTCACAAATACACGCAAGCTTTTTTTTTTCTAGCATTCGGCCGGCATCTTGCACTGGTAACATACTCAATGGTTTGTGCCCAAATTTTAGTTTGTTTTGACGTTTCATTTCCTTTGGCATTGCACAAATGTTACTCTAGGGTGCAAGTATATTCCGCATGAGTGAGACCATACAGTATGTCAACATTAGTGTCGCTATATGACTGGACTGTGTCTTGCGTCAACGGTAATGTCGTTATTCGATGAACTATGGGCTTTGTCCTTATGTGATGTTTTCATCGGTTGACAGAATTATATGAGCGGCATTTATATTCAATTTTAGGTAGTTTCTAAGTAGATTATAAGCAGCCAGTATATATGAAAGCACCATTATCTGAACGGAATAATGAAATCAAAGCAAAGCGGGCGCTATTTGTCAATTCTTTGTCACATTGTAACGATTCTCACTTAAATTTAATGAAATAGAAGTGGACTAAAAATCATCCCTTCTTTCAGTTGGATCCGAACCCACAAACTTCCAATTACACGTCCGGTGCTCTACCATTTGAGCTACAACGGAGGGTGAGCTTCCTCGTTCACTTTTTTTATAGGGTATTAGTTTGCGCGGAATACCTGGGAGTATTAGCTGGGCGCCACTCCTATAGCCCAGGCTTCGAGTGTGGAACGCTCTGTTTTGCCTGTAGGTGTCACGAGGCACGGAATCTTTAAATCTATTCGATTCACCCAAAGGTTCTCTGCACCTTCTGCACATTTTCACGGTGCGATGCACCTCGCTCCTCGGTTCTCAAAGGTACATCGCCGCCCCCTTCCCCTGCGTCCTGATTGTACAGGGTGTTGGTTAGGTGTCGCCATGGGGCCGCGAACCTTTGCACCTTCTAGCGCGAGGGTGCAGCGTTTTAGTGCAGCCTCGCACATTGTTTTCGCGCGCTAGCAGACAACACCTTGAGAAGTTGAGACATACATGCCTGAGGGACGTCGTAGACATCGACGGTGTACCGACGGAAATTTTTCTGAGTGTAGACGATCTTGGCATGATACTTCTAGGCGGTGACGCCGAACTCTACGCTACAGCAGGTAATTGTGCAGAAGTGCTAGCATTCTTGACAAGTTCGCCGAGATGCACGATGGCGACATTTCTTCGTTATCCGTTGTTTTTCTTTTTTTAGATGGCAGAACATTGCGGGTTGTATGCGCGTCGGGCCAACTTGCCACCACTGGCTTGACAAACGGGCGTGATAAGCCTACAACACTGCAAGACCAGGCGATGCCAACGACGCAAGCGGCCACAACAGCAGCTGCGAGCTTCGTCAGAGCGCTCATCACAGTCCGGCACGTCGCGACGACTCTGACGAAGTGCTGTGTAGCGGAAGAAAGATGAAGTTTCTTATTGATAAAGATAAAGATAACTTCGGAAACAACGGGAAAAAGAAGCTTGACCTCTTAGTCAAAATAACGGACCACAACTTCCTCGTAGTACCTATAGGTGTGCGGTGACGATCGCTGCGCACCAGTTGAGCACCGATTTGACACAACACTGCGTCCAGTTTCTCGCCTTCACTGTCGAATTCAGATATTTCTATGGCAACGTGGAACCCCTCCATGCTGACAAATCGGGAGCTGCAAATCCGTGGGCGCACAGTACACACAACTACTTACGTAGCCGAGCAGCAGACGACAGGTGTTCTCGCTTGAACCTCAACATTCGATTGACACTAAGTGGGGGCGCTGCTGATGCGTTGCTTTGCATCCGAAAATGGGTGCAAAGACACCTAGCTACACCTGCTGCACCAGGTGTTGCCACCGGAGGCAACTTTTGTATGTGGTGCCGTGCACTATTCTTTAATCGAATAGACCTTTTGCACGAGGTGGCGGCTGAGCAGCAAATCTTCGCATGCTACCTAAAGCACCAAGTCTGCAGGGACGAAGCCATCGCTATGAAAGTACAAAAGTAGGAGAAGGGCAATAAGATGTCCTGCATTATGATTGTTCAACTTGTTCAACTTTGTTCAACTGCTCTCGGCAGTTGAACAAAGCATTCGATCGTCAGAGGCGCAACAGGGAGAAAGTCTCGTGCCTCAAATGGCCGTACTGAACCAACGGCTCAATGAATTCGAAGACCGTTCACGTCGAAAAAATTTAATATTTCATGGCGTAGTAGATGCCGCTGCTGAAACTTGGGCACAGTCAGAAGAAAAAGTTTGCTCGATATTAAATTCAGCTTTAAGCCTGAACCTAGATAGCAGCGATGATCGCACTTCCCGGGCGCACAGGCTTGGCCGTAAAAAAACAAGTTAAAAACAAGTGGTGTCTCCGTAAGTGAAGACTTTTGTAAGGTATACCCAGAACTGTCAGGACAAAATTGTACGATTTTGGCAAGAAAAGCGGCGAACTTTTCACTTTGAGGTACAACAAGCTGTATATCAACAAAAAATGTTACATTACTCCCATGCATGATACCGACAGTGCATGTCTGTGAACTGCATTTGGGCAATGCCGCCAGTACTGCTGAACTGTCGTCTGCCGCTACAAACCGCCGTCCTGATGTGTTTTTTTCCTAACAGATGTTAGGCTATCAGCAACAGCAGCCAGTCTTCTCAAGGCTTATCTTTTTTATGTCATATGTGCGCAGTTTAATCAATAAACGAGACGCTCTAACACCTATTATTGATTCATGCGCTGCTGACGTGGTCGCATGGACTGAGACCTGGTTGACCCGATAAAATTTATAGTGAAGAGCTGTTTCACTGTGACAAGAAATATGTTGGGTACCGTCGTGACCGCGATTTAAAACCGGGTGGTGGCGTTCTAATTGCCGTAGCCGACAATATAGTGTCTGCTAGGATTGCACTTACAACTTCCTTAAAGTTGGTTTGTGTGCGTGCTGTCATAGACCACCAAAACACATTGATCTGTCCTTGTTATCGGCCGCCAAATGCACCAACTACTTTCTGCGATGAGCTGCATGACGTTCTTAATTTTCTCGTCTCAGAATTTCCTCACTCTCCCGTTGCTTCTTCTGGAAGATTTTAACTTTCCTAGAATAAGTTGGGCTTCGCAATTTCCCTTCGTTTTTGGTTCGTCCGCTGAAAGTCAATGTTTTATTAACTTGTGCTTAAATTTCAATCTTGCGCAACTTGTATCTGGGCCTACTAGAACTGGCACTACTTCATCGAACACACTTGACCTGGTCCTTGTCAGTAATCCTAATTTAGTGCATTCATTAACTTGTTTACCCGCAATAAGCTATCATTGTTTTTTATATTTTTTTGTAAAGGGCCTTGTTACATGTCAGAAAAGCAATCCAAATTTATCAGAGATTATGCGAGAGGCGATTACACATCAATCAATAATGAGCTTGCATTATTCATTGACGAGTTTATGCCCAGAATTTTTTAGCCGTACTGTAGAAGATAATTGGACACTATTTAGGAACAAAGCCACGTCACTTGTCGCCAAATATATTCCACTGCGCAGGCTTTCCGGAAAGAACGCTCCCCTTGGTTTTCAACGACACTAAAAAGATTATCAAACAAGAAAAAAACGCTCTTTTCGTCTTGCGAAACGCTGTCAAACAATTACTCGTTGGAATGATTACGCAAACACACTGCATGCATATCGCATCGCGTTAAGAAAAGCAAAGGTCGTCTTCTTTATACATATCTACCTTTCCTTCTTTCTACTAATCCACCGAAATTTCAGAGAACTATTCAAATAAAAAAGAAAAATAACATATCTCTTATTGATACTGGTGGTTGCACCATGAGCAATGAAGAATGTTGCATGGTTCTAAATGACACCTTTGCAAAGTCATTTTCTGACTGCTGTACTGACACAGTCCCATACATGCGCAAAAAAGATTTTTTTCCCTTGGATCCACTTGTTGTCGATTTTGCGGGGATTTTAAAGTTCATTCATAGTTTAAAACTATCCTCTTCATGTGGAGCGGACGAAATTCATTCGAAATTTCTGAGAAATACTGCTGTGTACTCCTCTGTATTTTTTATGTACCTTTTCACCCAGTCTATTGAGTGCTCGACTTTGCCTGCAGATTGGAAGGTGGGGAAGGTGGTACCGCTGTTGAAATCAGGTAACCCGCATTCTCCTCTCAATTACAGACCCATTTCACTTACCAGCGTACCTTGCAAAATCCTTAAAACATATCATATTTTCTAATCTCGTTTCATTTCTTGAGTCAAACTCTTTCTTCACTTCATTTCAGCATGGGTTTCGCAAGAACTACTCCTGCGAAACACAACTAATATCGTTTATACATAGCATTTCTTCCTTTTTAGACAAAGGCCAAGTTATTGATTGTATTTTCTTAGATTTGCTAAAGCTTTTGACAAGGTGTCTCATCGCTTACTGCCCCGCCGCGGTGGTCTAGTGGCTAAGGTACTCGGCTGCTGACCCGCAGGGCGCGGGTTCAAATCCCGGCTGCGGCGGCTGCATTTCCGATGGAGGCGGAAATGTTGTAGGCCCGTGTGCTCAGATTTGGGTGCACGTTAAAGAACCCCAGGTGGTCAAAATTTCCGGAGCCCTCCACTACGGCGTCTCTCATAATCATATAGTGGTTTTGGGACGTTAAACCCCACATATCAATCAATCAATCATCGCTTACTACTTCTTAAACTCAGTACTCTTAATATTGATGCTAAAATCTTCAGTTAGATAGAATGCTTTCTAACTAACCGTACTCAATTTGTAACCGCTAATGATGCTGAATCCCCGCGCTGTCACGGAAAGTCAGCTAGGTGTTCCTCAAGGCTCCGTCTTGGGCCCATTGCTATTTTTAATTTATATTAATGACTTACCTACTGTTATTAATAGCTCTATAAAACTTTTTGCCGACGATTATGTTTTATATCGCGAAATAACTAATCAGCATGATAACGTTATTCTTCAGTCAGACCTAGATAACATATCTAAGTGGTGCTTACAATGGCTAATGTTCCTAAATCCCATTAAATGCAAAATCATGTACACTTTAAAATCATGTGCACTTTAAAGAACCTCAGGTGGTCGAAATTTCCGGAATCCTCCACTACGGCGTCTCTCATAATGATATGGTAGTTTTGGGAAGCTGAATTTCACATATCAATCAAATCAAAAGAGAACGTTCCAGCACCGACCACATATTTTTGCAACTGAACGTACGTAATATTTAGTAAACCTTATAGTCGCACATTGATCTACGCACCACGCTTGTCTGAAAATATAATCGTTGGGATCTTACGTCCCAAAACTGCGATCGGAATATGAGGGACGTGGTAGTGGAGGGCTTCGAAAATTTCATCATATATATGATGCATCTAAATCTCAGTACACGGTATTTTATAGCATTTCGCCTATGTAGAAATGCTGCTGTCGCGGCCGGGATACGATCGTACGTCCTTCGGGTTAGCAGTCGAGCTCCATAACCACTATACCATCATGATTGTTTGCAATATATAACCTGCGTGGTGTCATTTATTTTAACAGCAGCGGTACCATTCGATAAAGGCGTGGCGACACGTTGGTAACGCACTCGACATTCGGCCATGTGGTTATGTATTTCCATGTTTTAGCAACTATATGCGGGTCATGTATATACGAGCTCAAAACCGCCCACACGTGTGTCGCTGCTTAGAATGTTTACTGTTTGCAAACTGATGGAAATTAAGTGATGGCACACTGGAATTTGGCACTTGCACAGCAGATAAGCGGCCCGAGAAGCTGTCATAGTTCCCTGTGGCACAGCTGCTTCTACATCATGATTAGATCGGAATCATTAAAAAAACTGATCAACACATCTCTTGTGCTCAGCAGCTTCACGTTTGATGTAGGCTACAGAGGGGGCAGAAGCCGCCGACATCAATCGGTGTACACGAATACTGCGCATGCCTATATGTTGTTCATCGCGCCGTTACACTACGAAAGATTGCAAGATATGCTGAGTTAGCGTTTCATTATGCAAGCGAGAAGGTGTTGGTTTCCACAGCTTTGCATTCGCGATTGTACTGCGCTTCACCACGGAAGAGACTTGTGCAAAGACCAGTGTCAGCTGCTTTGTGCAGCCTTTCGCGTACCTTTTGCCCGCAGAAGCACAACACTATGCCCAATGACCAGCACGTGAATCCGAAAGAGGACACAAGCATGGCTTCCCTGCAATCAGGTAAAAATAGTTACCGCTGCACGTCTTGTCACGCAAATGCTTAAACGCCGCGAATGCCATACCACCCCACTAACTTCCCTCACGTTTCAGCCCCCAGGGAAGAGAAGTGCCTCGCGCCCTCGTCCTTGCCCTGTGACACCGAGCCATCATGTTACCTGTGGCCAACGACCAACCTGCTTCCAAGAACTCGAGCCAAAATGATAGAGGGGACGAGGTGACATGCTCCCAGGACAATAGAACGCCATCACTGCCAGCGCCTGCACTGGTAAGCGGCTCCGAGGATGAACCCGCGGATGACAACGCCTCGCAAGATACGCCCACTGATAGCTCCAACGAGGATGGGAGCAACGGGCCCATGTGCCGAATCTGCCATGAAGGCGACCAAGAAGAAGCGCTCCTGTCGCTTTGCAGATGTTCTGGCACCATAGGCTCCATGCATGTGTCCTGCCTCGAACAGTGGATTAACCAGAAGAAGGTGGACTCCTGCGAACTCTGCGGTGAGCGTTTCCCTCTGGAGGCCCAACGCAACGACGTGCTCAGGTTCATCCGGTGGGTTTTCAACAGCAGCATGCCGCTGCGGCGAGCTTTGCTGTGGGACTTTTTATGCTCGGCCGGCTTGATAATTCTCACTATATTTTGATCATTTTTTCTTTGTACTGGGTGGTGTCTGAATGGCACAAGTTGAAGACTGTTTGCATTTGGGGTTATAACAGCCTAATATTGTATGTGTTCGTCTGCTGCTTACTCTATTCATACGTAATTATGATTGATAGGTTAGGCGATTGGCAAATTACGTTCCTGGCGTGGCAGTCTTCGCACCCGGTGCGCCGAATCTTGGTAGTGCCGTCCCAAAGAGAAGTGAATGTTGGTCGTAATAAACGACGGGCGGGCAGCCGCAGGGCCAGTGACACCGGGTCTGCGTCACCGCCGCTAGCATCAACCGATGACGGAACGCCATGAAGGCGGCGACAAATTCAAACCGCTTCAACCATCACGGAGAACTCTTGGCAAGAATGATTCATATGTATAGTGACGGACGTGCTTAAAGCCAGCAATGGTTTTAGGTCTTCGCGGAATTTGTGGTTTGTCAGCGCTTATGACATCAGTGTTATTCATGAGTCTTGCATTAGATGATGTTACGCTATATTATACAATTCATATCCTGTGCATGTGCTAGATACTCAAGTCATCATCTGTTCCTTTGGCATTTAATTACTCCCCGTACTCGAATAAAAACATGGTTTTAATCTATCATGACGCGTGTATACTTAACTTTAATATGCACTACCTTGAGCAGAATAAAAGAGAACACGCGCATGATGACCTTGAAGTGGTGGTGGCGATTCTTATTTTTGCGGGGGGTTGCAGGAAAAGGCTAAGAATAGGTAGGAAAGCGATGGAGGAGAGCAGGATAAACGGTCTCTCAGTGTGGACGCTTTAACCGAAACACTCGTAAAGGATCGGGATAAAGGAGAGAGTGAAAAAGAAAAGAATATGGTAGAAAAAAAATAGGAAAGAAAAAAGCGGAAAGGGAAACGAGAGAAAAAAAAAGGCTGTGACTCGCGAAGAGAAGCGCCGGTTAACCGTGGCGAGTGCATGGCTTGAAAAAGCTGCGCTGAGTAGGGTCGATTGGGCAGTGCGGCAGCAATCTTCGCGGTCGGTGGGGTGCAGGAAGTCCTGGAGCGTCGCACAGGGTATGTCTGGTTGGGAATTTCCGACCATCGTCAAACCATCGACTGCATCAGTGTAGTCCAACGCAGTGGTATTCGCACCAGCCGCTGTCGGCAACAAAGAGAAAAGGGCGCTACTGACTCGCTGATAATGCCCCTAGAAACGGTACACTAAAAAGCGCACCCATGCGCTTTTTCATACAGCGGCCGTGCCTTGGCAGTGCAAGCACCCTTATGTCTATCCTCGGCCGCATGTTTTCTTTTATTTCCACGGTGACACTGGCGAGGAGGAGGCACGTGTGCCGACTTACCCTCCCCTGTGCTAGAGTGTAGAAGTGTTGAGTGGCGTGAACGTGCCTCGCCGCCCGATGCCTTCCGCGTTGCCTGTAGCGGCAGCGCTTCAGTCGATAGTACTGAAAGAGCCGGGCGCAGCAACGTTATGCACTTCAGCTGCTATGCGTTTCGGCTTTTCCGGTGCGCTTTTTAAAGGCGATAGTCTTTCTTGGAAACCTTCGACTTAATTGTGGTCTGTATGTCGGTCTGTCTGTCTGTACATTTGTCAGTTTGTCCACTCTTAGAGGCATCGTGTACTTGAAACGGCCGACCACATCCGCAGCACCCACCTATGTTGCTCAAGATTTAGCGTTCATGCTTGCGCAAGTGTCAATTAAAAAGCAATTATTGCGCAAGTCTGGGGCACCATAACAACACGTATATATTCTGCACGTGCGTCGCTTACTAGAAAAGGCATACACAGGTAATTTTAAGGACCGTAGCGCTTAACACGCTGCGCTGGCCATGCAACGCTTGCACGGAAAGGCGAGTGTTTCCAACGCTTTGCTAAAACGAAACAATGGTGGCACCTACCCGTCGCCTTGCGTTCTACACCTTATCACCTCTGAGATGGGCGCGCACACCCGTCTCAAAGCCACGCGCTTTGTTTTCTAAGACAACTGCCAGATGGCGCTTATGTGTCACGTGTGACGTGGCTTGATGCACCCGTTCGCCTCCGCTGCACACTCGAAGCACTCTAACGCAGCGCCTCCGGAATACCATTCACCGATTTTCTTGCGCAGAACATCAAATGAATGTCTTGTTCACTCTTTCCACACACAAGACTATCGTCTTTCGACGACATTTGCAGATTTCATGCAGATACGGGGCCAATTTTTCAATTCAGATTTCTTCGTACCTGCCCATCATTCATGTCTAGCACATAATGTCATAACCATTGAAATATGACGCGCCAATCTACTGAATTTGAGCTCCATGAATGTCCTTGTGAGAGATCGAAAATATTTAGAAAGGGCGTGTCTTAATTTGATTCTTTCTCTCGTCTCTTTTTTCGTTGAGCAGGCGTCTACACTATTAAAAATAACTGAGTCGATTTATTGGAAGTTAGCTGCACTCAGAAAGCTGTGAGATGAAAAAAAATACCGTGTTATACGCACACAGAACCAGAGTGCCGTAAATAGAGAGGGGTGAGGAAGGGAATCTGAACCACCTACACCACGAAATGTTCTCGTACTTTAACTTTTCAGGAAATACTAAAATATTTACACGTATATTCACAGCGACCACCAATTGCCAAAGTTAGTCATTCTGCTGCACCTCCCCCCTCCAAAAAAAAAAAATCTTGGTAGCCCTGCGCACAACGTTTACAGTTGGCGAAGCTGAATATAGCGTGCCTCTGTACTAATGCGCACTGTAAATTTCACCTTTTTGATAGTATGAGGTCTCAAAACTAGTTAAAGTCTAACGTAGTTGGACAAAAAATGCACGGCGTAAAAATAGCGGCTGTTCTAGGGGCAGCATTGCATGGATGTTGTTAAGGGGGGTGGTGAAGTGTGTGTGTGTGTGTGTGTGTGTGTGTGTGTGTGTGTGTGTGTGTGTGTGTGTGGTGTGTGTGTGTGTGTGTGTGTGTGTGTGTGTGTGTGTGTGTGTGTGTGTGTGTGTGTGTGTGTGTGTGTGTGTGTGTGTGTGTGTGTGTGTGTGTGTGTGTGTGTGTGTTGTTGTGACCGGCGCCGGAGCTGAAGAGGGAGCGGCGCTCCTTTAATCTTCAAACCAAACCGAACGACCGGCTGCCTACTGTTAGGACCGGCGCCAGGTCTGACAATGGATCGGCGTTCCTTTTGATGTTCCTTTTTAGTCGCCAAACGGGTTGGCGGCCTGTGTCCGCCATGTATTGTTCCCCCCTGGCCGGAGGGTGCGGCGTCTTGCCGCCACGACACCGTGAGCAGTTCGGGAGACCACAAGTGCAGCTTCTTCTTTGGAAGATGACGGCGGCGGCGGCGGCCGGAAATCGTCCCGCTAATTGAACGAGTCGTTCGGCGACCATTTGAAGCTTGTTTACGGCGGCCCTTTCGATGGATGCAGTCATCAACTTCAGACCCCTCGCCCAGCGACACCCCTTGACGAGGAGGAGCCACGTTCGTGCCACATGGCCGTGCCGTGACCACGCTTCAATTTTGAACGTTCACGTGGACCGTGCGTGCTCGTCACCCTCGCGGGTAATGTGTGATCCGTGGTTGGACGGTGCCCTCTGTACGCGGTCCCCGATCTAGGGATCTGGGGAGGACAGACCCTTTATAATGAGCCCCCACGGCTCATTCGGTGTGCTTTTTTTCGAGAAGAGAACCAGGCAGAACAGAGCAGAACCGAGCAGAACCATGTAGAACCAAGCACCATGGAGCGCTATGTTAGGAGTCATGTAGAGGCCTGCCACGTTTGAGGGCTCACCGTGTAGGGAGTTCGCAATGTATATATTGTAAATAAACCCTCTTCAAGTCTCTCTTCCTCCTGCCTCGACAACTTCATCCCGGACCTCCGGTGTCTGGAAACCCCGGTCGCAACAGCTGGTTGGCAGCGGTGGGATACGAGTCTGCGACGGAGAGCGACATGTACCGGAGGCCAGCCGAAAGCCCTGGAACTCGGCGGGATCGAAGCAGCGTACCACCACCGCACGTAATGGGGTGAGTGCCTGGCTTTGTGCTTGAGATATATCGAGTCTTTTAGCCTAGATTCGTTAAAAGATAGATATAACCAACAACTGCCTGGCCACTGTGGTTGTTATCTCAGCACAGGGCAGCACTGGATGATTATCTGAGCAAGTACGCTAAAGCAGGAAAGCTTAGATGATTCAATAGGAACAAGTGGTAATGTTTCAAAATTTCTAAGGGTACGTTGCGGGTTAAATTTTAGGATGTTGTAAAAAGCAGGAGTGAAAAATTAACAAGAAAAAGTAGAGAGGGATGTTGGCCACGTAGTGCTACTTGGGTGCTTAAGCTTGTGGTCTCCGCTGTGAGATTTGCCAGGCTTCAATTTCTCTAGACCCAGAATTGAAACGCTGGTGGGTTTGTGTTTTGTCACAGCTGAGCCAAAGCAAAGTAGTCGCCATGGATCTTACGAGATTGACAAGAGAGGACCTGCTGAACCTGTGTTGGGATCTGGAGCTAGATTTTAATGATGATATGCCTGCTTCTAAACTCCGCGAAGTGATTCTCGAAAGCAATAGTGACAATGAGGAAATCGAGCACTTCGGGAATATGTACTTATTGGACCAGGAGGAGGAAGTACAAAGGGCGCAAAGAAAGGAAAGATGGCGCCAGGAGGAATTGGAAGCTGAGCGCAGGCATGAAGAACATATAAAAAGGATGCAGGAATTAGATGAAGAGATAGAAAGGCTTAATTGTGAATTGGTGGCATTGCAGCAGAGTGGTCAATCCATAGATGTAGCGCACGAACGGTGCGATGTAGCGGCGGTGCCATTTGAGACCGAAGCGAAGGCTACAGGTCAGACATCTGTAGATGAAGTGCACGAACGGTGCGACGTAGCGGCGGTGCCGATTAAGGCCGAAGAGAGGGCTACAGGTCAGAAATTTGCAGATGTACCGCACGAACGGTGCGTTTCAGCAGCGGTGCCGTTTAGGGCCGAAGAGAGTGCTGCGGGTCTGATATCTGTAGATATAGCGGCGGTGCCGTTTGAGGCCAAAGAGAAGGCTAGTGCCTGTAAGGGAATGGAACAGGTTTTAACCCATTCTGAGGGAAAAGAGCTCGCGGTCACAGCAGGGTGTGAGGGTTCCGTGGTGGTGGAAACGAAGTTAAGATTAACAGAGTGTTCCATCGAACCTTGCAGCCCTGTAGACCATGTTGATGAGCGTCAGAGGCGGACGAAAGGCTCCAGGTTTGGCACCAAGGAATGTGCCAAACGGAGAAAGCGTCCGAAAAACAGAAGCGCGGCAAGGCTCGCGATCAGCGCGGCGCGTTTGACGAGGACCTTCAAACGGCGTGGCGGATTTGCGAGAAAAGGCCCGTTGTCTTCTCTGACTGGCTTAAATCGCATGCGTCTGAGCGGCCGGAGAGTAAGGAACAGAAGTGCGCAATCTACGCGGCCGCGGTCTAACGATGAACTGATAGGCAATCATCAGGACTGGGCGCGCGAGATGGCGGAGGAGCATATCGGTGATGAAGAACGTCAGAGTAGGACGAAAGGCTCCCAGGTCCGCACAAAGAAGCGTGCACAGGGGAGAAAGCGTCCGAAGGGCAACAAAAAGGCAAAGCTCGAGATGAGCACAACGCGTTTGAGTAAGGGTTTCAAACGGCGTGGTAAAATCGCGAGAAAAGTGCCGTTGTCATCTCTGACGGGTCTGTATCGTATGCGTCCGAACCGCCGGAAAAGAAAAGCGCATCGTACGCGGCAGTGTTTGAAGGATAGATTGCTAGGCAATTATCCAGACAGCCCGCGCGAAAAATCAGATGAGCATGTGGGTGCTGGTGAGCATCAGAGATGGGCGAAAGGCTCCGTAGACGGCACCAAGAGACGTGCAAAACGGAGAAAGCGCCGTAAAAACAGGCAGGCAAAAATCGCGACGCGTTTGAGGAATGTATTCAAATGGCGGAGCGAAATTTCAAGAAAGTTGCCGTATCGCAAGCGTCCAAGCGGCCAGAGAACAAAGAAAAGAGAAGCGCATTGTGTGCGTAAGTGGTCGAGGGGCAAGAGACCCTTCCGTTGTTCTCGCGGTGCATTGGACGGGGTGCGGGGCAAAAGAGTCGGTGGTTTTCGAGGGGCAGGAAGCGACAGCAAGTCGGCTTCGAGGAACGTCGCGGGGTTCGGTAGCAGGGCGATTGACGCGTGTTGTAGACCCCGCTTCTCGAGAAAATCGTTCCGGGCGCGACCACCGCGAGTTCGACTCAGAGTTGTTGCGAACAGCGGTTAGCCTCTCGGAAAACGTCGACTCGGGACTGTTGAAAGGAACATTTTGTTTGTTTTTGTGATTTTGTAAATAACTCGTTTGTACTTTGTTTTCGTTAGCGCTCTATCATTTTGGTAGCCTATATGCGTTGTATAGATCTATTGGAAGGATAGTGACACGCATTAGAGCGTACAGAATTAGGCGTTTGTCATCGGCACCGGAGTTGGTTTGTATGCGTCCGAGCCGCCGGACAAAACGAAAAAAAAAAAAGCACGTTGGGTAGAAAGGCAGACCCTTTCGTCGCTCTATCGACGGCATGTTTGATGGACTGCGGGAGTGCGAGGTACTCAGCGAGAGTAAGAACGCAGGTTGTCAGCGCAGAGCTTTGCGGGGGTCGGAGGCGAAGCGAATGGGTTTTGCCATTGTTCCATTTCCCGTTCGCCTAGAAAGACCCACAGGACGCGACACCGCGCGTTAGTCCCAAAAAGGAGTAGACATCCGTGAGCTTTTGACGATGGTCATTAGTGGATTTATTTTGTTTTGAAATTTGCTTTTGACTGTTTAAGTTGTTTTGGATTTTAATGTGTTTTTTAAGAATCTCGTCTACCAAATAGTGTTTAGGTAACACATTTTTTGGTTTTGTTCATTTCTTGGGCGTTGTACGTTTAGCTAAGGTAAGCGTTGTGCGATTGCATAAACGACACGCATAGGAGCCTGCGTCATGGTAGATACGTGTAAATGAGCAGGAGCAACGTTATGAACTAATTATGACTGAGCGTAGAGACGCAAAGTTATTGCTTGCGAGATTTTTCAGGATTCATGCGAAACTTTTTTTGTTGTTCATTTAATGTTTTGTTCGCATGTGTCCGGTGTGTAAGAAAAGCTAGCTCGTGAGTTTATATGTATGCTTTGTGAAAGTGGCAACAGCAAGGGAACGGTTAGGTGGTATCTCCTCCAGGCAGGCGCACTGTGATGTGCGTTTGCGGATGTATAATAAAGAGGTTCCTAATGCAGGTGCAGCACGGCAGTTATGCTTTCGTCTTCTCAAGAGGAATTGACGACTGGCTTTGGCGGCACTAAATTTCGGGAACTAAAAGATAGCGTGAAGTAAAATGCTTCATTTTATGAGTATGATACCTGGTGGGTTACGGCGGATTACTCACGCAGGCACTCGGGTATGCCACGGTGAGCGCATCACTTGACAATTAGTTTTCTTGAAAGCAGTTTGATGGGAAGATTATTATCGGATCGGGATTAGGAGTTTTGGTGAAACCTCAGAGAAACGTCCCGATTGCTGCTTTGTGTTTGGTAATACTGCTTAAGTAAGGTTGCTTTTGGATAATTTGTCGGACTCGACGTGTCTCAGTGCGGGCAGGGTGCTCTCCCGTGCCTGTGGTGGTGTGTATGAATGCTTTTCCCAGAGGGGAGCCACAAGGAACGAGAGGGAAAGAGTCCTTGGCTGAGCGTCATCAGCAGTGGCCTGGAAGACAGCACTACACAGCGACACTTCGAGCAACCTGTGCAGCTGGTCACCCTCAGGTCGCTTCTCCCGCCGGCGGACGAGCTGTTGTGACCGGCGCCGGAGCTGAAGAGGGAGCGGCGCTCCTTTAATCTTCAAACCAAACCGAACGACCGGCTGCCTACTGTTAGGACCGGCGCCAGGTCTGACAATGGATCGGCGTTCCTTTGATGTTCCTTTTTAGTCGCCAAACGGGTTGGCGGCCTGTGTCCGCCATGTATTGTTCCCCCCTGGCCGGAGGGTGCGGCGTCTTGCCGCCACGACACCGTGAGCAGTTCGGGAGACCACAAGTGCAGCTTCTTCTTTGGAAGATGACGGCGGCGGCGGCGGCCGGAAATCGTCCCGCTAATTGAACGAGTCGTTCGGCGACCATTTGAAGCTTGTTTACGGCGGCCCTTTCGATGGATGCAGTCATCAACTTCAGACCCCTCGCCCAGCGACACCCCTTGACGAGGAGGAGCCACGTTCGTGCCACATGGCCGTGCCGTGACCACGCTTCAATTTTGAACGTTCACGTGGACCGTGCGTGCTCGTCACCCTCGCGGGTAATGTGTGATCCGTGGTTGGACGGTGCCCTCTGTACGCGGTCCCCGATCTAGGGATCTGGGGAGGACAGACCCTTTATAATGAGCCCCCACGGCTCATTCGGTGTGCTTTTTTTCGAGAAGAGAACCAGGCAGAACAGAGCAGAACCGAGCAGAACCATGTAGAACCAAGCACCATGGAGCGCTATGTTAGGAGTCATGTAGAGGCCTGCCACGTTTGAGGGCTCACCGTGTAGGGAGTTCGCAATGTATATATTGTAAATAAACCCTCTTCAAGTCTCTCTTCCTCCTGCCTCGACAACTTCATCCCGGACCCCCGGTGTCTGGAAACCCCGGTCGCAACAGTGTGTGTGTGTGTGTGTGTGTGTGTGTGTGTGTGTGTGTGTGTGTGTGGTGTGTGTGTGTGTGTGTGTGTGTGTGTGTGTGTGTGTGTGTGTGTGTGTGTGTGTTAGCCTATATAATATTACGAAAGCAGCACAGTTTAAGCTGTCAATGCAAAATGAGAACTGGTTACAGTGAATTTACGCAGAGTAACAGACGGGCTATGTATACAACTGGCACTCTTTATTATGTTTAAGATAACCCTTTTCGCGTCGAGTTCTTGACTAGGAGGTACAAGCGTTCTTTCAGCTCGGCTCCCTGACTCTGACTCCTGGAGCTTGTATTAAAGAAGCAAAATGAGCGCGAAAGCACGCGGTTAAAACAAGAAAGCCTTTCAGAAAGGATTATTATCTTCCGCAAAACTCGCATGATAAAACTAAGTCGTCGCCGATATAAATGTTGTGACAACATCCCTTATAATTGGGTTTCTCATGAAACAATCGAGTGCATATGGAATCATATGAGGAACAGTACTCTGGATACATATAAACTGCCGACAAAACGGGCGCATGATTTATTCGCGGTTTTGATACTTCCCTTTTTGTAGTTCGCCAGTAGTCACTTATGATGTAGTTCAGCTCAAAGTGCTGGTTGAGTGAAAAGCTAGGTGGATCCGTGCGAATTCTGAATGTACTACATATAATTTTTTTTGTCGGCAGACTCTTGAAACAGTGAATGTCTCAACGCAAATTCGGCGTGTCTGCATACATGCTCCTGCTCCAATGCTCATAGCAGGTGCGCATAGGTCGATAAGGGCTCTGAAACGCATTGAACGCGCCAAAAACGAGCAAATACACTCTTTCGCGGGCTACTCTCACGCGCTCCGTATGCAGACGCTCCTGAGATCTTCAGTACCATGCGACTCCAGCGCTGCCACTACTGTCACCCGCCGGGGATGATGATCAAAACTTTATTACTCCCAAAAGAGGGTACCGGCCGAGAGGTCGGTTACGCTGCTTAGAGGAGGTCAGCGGGGATTCCTTGGGATACCGTGGCCTCTAGTGCGCGGGAGAATACCCGGCGTTGCTGTGCCGAGTCAGAGATCTGCAGAAGGGACTCCTATGTATCTTCTGTGCGAGAAGCGTCAGCGTACTGTGGACACGTCCATGCCATGTGTATGAGGGTGGCCGATTGTGAGCAGTATTTACAGTTTGGTGTCACGAGGTGTGGGTATACCTTGCTATAAAGCCAGGGATTGCGAAAGTCTTCCCATACCGTCGGAGAATCAGCCGAGATACGGCGCGGCCGCCTCGTTCACTTCACTGCCCCCTTCTAGTACACTGTACCTGTGCGCTAGGAGAGAGTATGCCTGTGTCCGTAACTACAGTGTGCTGCACGCTGTTCGCGGCGAGATCGGGCTATAGGTGGCAGCACCGTCCCGCGATAGTGTGGATAGGCGGTAGGCGGTGCGTATACAAACACACGCAGCGGTGCTTTGTTGCGCGCGGTCTGAGCCGATTGTCGGCGTAATAAATACGTTGACTACAATTTACTGTTAATATCTACGCTCTTTTCTACTGAATCGGTTCACGACGTCTATGCACGGTAACATTACCGCGAATAAGTGCATGCTGCCTTTCATAGGGATGCTCTTCCTGGGCGACTCTTCACGCTTTCATTCTAAATTACGCCTTGCTTGTACGTGGTTAGTTTGTGTTTCGCCTGTTGAGCACTGCTGTAGCGTAACTGAGCTACTTATTTACATCTATGTCATCTGAACTACAAAAAAGAGAGAAAGAATCGTAGAAAGCCTGCATATCTGTGCGATTAGTTCAGTACCACAGTTCGCACTTTATATGCATGTTTTTTTTTTCTCTCATTCTGTTTCACCATGAAATGTGGGACAGTCGATAAGTCTAGTCAGGAAAACTTAGTGGCTGAAGGTTGATTGATTGATTGATATGTGGGGTTTAACGTCCCAAAAACCACTATAATGATTATGAGAGACGCCGTAGTGGAGGGCTCCGGAATTTAGACCACCTGGGGTCTTTAACGTGCACCCAAATCTGAGGCACACGGGCCTACAACATTTCCGCCTCCATCGGAAATGCAGCCGCCGCAGCCGGGATTCGAACCCGCGCCCTGCGGGTCAGCAGCCGAGTACCTTAGCCACTAGACCACCGCGGCGGGGCAGTGGCTGAAGGTGCTGTGCGCTGCAATGCACTACGTGTACGCACATATTCTTTGCACCAGTAAGAATATAAATGAGTTCAATGGAAAGCTTTCATCGATAGATTACATGCAGGAGTGCTAGAACAAAGGCCTGGTTAATGGGACAAGCATGTGTTTTTCTCAGACAAAAAAGGCCAGTGCCATCTGTCGGTCACTAACAAAGCCACACAAATGCTGATGATGAATAAAAAAA
>WOVY01006035.1:115000-199269 GCA_013436015.1 Rhipicephalus annulatus | reverse complement strand
AGAAGAAAGAAAAGAAAGAAAGAAAGAAAGAAGAAAGGAAATGCTTGCCGTGTGGCCCGCCGCAGCATGTATTGCTGACAAATGTTCTAAAACGCCCCGGTTTCCTCGACTAGCGCTCGAAAGGTTTGGACAATACTTCACGTCCTTAATCAAGTAATCAGTAATCTGTGCGGTTGCATGCTATCTTGCGACAACGCCATCCCCTATCAATAACGGCATGCCCGGAAAAAGTAACCATTCTTTGCTGTCGAGGTAAGTACGAAACTTGAACTTGGAGCTGGTCAGCAGTGGTGTACGGATGGCATTACACACTACGGTTTTCAATCTGTATATGCGTGTTTAAAGAGACATCGCGTAGTCTTGTCTTGTCTTGTCTCCTAGGAGATCTTGGCTCATACCCACATGGGGGATTGGCCACACTGTACCTCATAATAGATCATTTTTTACAACGCTTGCTAAAAATAATAAAGAGAAATTAGATAGGAACAATAATAATGTTCCTTTGAAAAAACGTGAAACAAATTGCAGATGTCATTGCAGAATCCCGTCGTCGTCATTCACATTCTTCGTCATTTCTCGTCAATTTTATCGTCGTCCTGTGATTCCACTATGGCGTTAACATCGTTGTCAGACTACTGACTCAACCCCGTTTTAGGGGCGAAGCTCCTTAAAGCGTGGGTCTGTTCATCCCTTGTATGTGTGTAGTATATATAGTACGTAGCCACCGGCGGCGCATACCCGCTCTAGAGCTGGTATGTGCCACAGGGAATGCGAGATGGGAGACGGCGGTACTTAAAGTGTTCACTAGCTTACGCACCAACGGACGGACAGACAGACTAGCAGACACACGGACGAATGGATAGACGCGCGGACGGATGGACGCACGAACAGACAGACAAACAGATGAATGGACGGACTCTCGGACGGGCGCATGGACAGGTGGACGGACGCATATGGATGGACGCACGGATGGTCGCGCGGACGAGCGGAAGCAAGAACGAACGGACGAACGGAAGCACGGACGGACTGACGGACGCTTCGCTCCACTCATCATCATTCACTCCGTAAATATGCTGTGATTTTTTTTTCTCATTTCATTTGCTATATTATTTTAAACATGGCGTCGTTGTCATGTGCGGCACTCGCATATTTGAGCATAAGCATTGGTTCATCCTTCGGCGTAAACATAAATGTCTGATGAGGTAAGTGGTTTGTTTATATCGTATTATAGTGGTGAATTCTTTGTATTGAAACAAAAATTGGGTGACATCCAATCACATGTTCCAAGTGAAAGTCAGAACAATTTTATTCATCACTGCTGCTCTTTTAGCATTTGATCCCTCGCGTCACTAAAGTTTTGCTTCTCACATACTCCTTCAGCATGATCTCCGGTTAAGCCGTGTTATTATTGTTATTGCTTTGGCGCCCCAGTTGTGTCCAGAGCAAGAAGCAGACGATGAAAGTCCTTCTCGATTCGTCACGCCGTAGCACAAAGAGGTCGGCTTCAAGCGGAGAAGAAAACACAGACAAGGAAAAGATGGAGGTCAAACGGAACCGAGTTGAAGAATATAACACTGTTGCTGGCACACGTGGCCGAGAAGTGGAAGCAAAACTAAGATCGAAAAGGTGCTCGCTGTAGAAAAAAAGGGGGAATCCTAATGGAACCACTTCAATGTGACGGACTTCCCCTTGGCAGTTATAGAGCGTCTGAGCCTTCAACATTGAAGGGCGACCAAAATGGTTCCCGGACATCATCCTTTCTGTTTCGAGTTTATTCTCTAGATTTCTTTTTTTTTGTGTGTGTGAATGCGGCTTTACTTCTTTCGCTGTTCGTCGAGTTCGGCGCCTTGAAACCAGTCGCATTCAAGAACAAAAAATAAAAACAGTGTTTTTCGAGCAACACGCGCGTCCTGCAGGGAGGTGTGAGTGCGTGCGTGAAAAGAGATGACCGCTGTGTAAAGGACTACACAAGCGCTGCACACAATAGGAACGGCGTGCCGAAAACACACGCGCGTTTTGCACAGGGCACAGCTGTTCACGTGACCGCACCTTCCCCCCTCTTTTCTCCTCCCCAGACAAGGCCGAGTTTTCTTCACTTCTTGCCTTTGAAGTTCTCCCCTCAAGTTTTTTTTTTCTTTCAAAATTTTCTCTCACTTATACGTCTACCAATGCTATGAAATATGGGCACATCGAGCCGGATTCCCCGTCCCCCTCCCGTTTTATTTTGGTTGTGTTCGTGCGCACGTAAGTTACGCTGATTATATCACACGCTTGCGATCTGGCAGCATCTCCCAGCGCAGCACATATCATTATTCACACGTGGCCGGTGCGATCAGAACGAAACATCCTCGTCGTTTCTCTATATTTCTTCTGCGGTTTCTTGTACTCTAATCCGAGAACACAATTCTAATGTGCGAGGTACGCGCTGAAGAGGTTGACAAAGCCCACCAAATGTACGGCCATTGATTTAGACCTCACCTAGCGATGCTGCTTTAAATGCAGGTGTTTAAATAAATGGTCCAATGTTGCGAGCAAATGGCCGTTAAGAACTACCCGACTGAGACGGTCAACAAATGGTATAACAGTCACTGCGCGCGTCCGAGTAGCTGCGGAGTGAAGTGTTTCGCAAGCCTCCCAACTTGACTGCTAACCGCACGCTGAATTGAGAATACGTTCGTATGCGTTGACAAGCCAATGTTCAGTCATGAAGCCGAAACCAAAGTGATCGGCGCACCATCGCGAGAAGACAACGACAACTCGCACGTATCATTTCTCCATCTGCCTACTGTAGTGCTATTGACTGATTGATATGTGGGGTTTAACGTCCCAAAACCACCATATGATCATGAGAGATGCCGTAGTGAAAGACTCCGGAAATTTCGACCCCCTGGTGCTGTTTAACGCGCACACAAATATGAGCACACGGACAACGTTTTCGTCTCCATCTAAAATGCAGCCGCTGCAGCCGGGATTCGACGCCACGACCTGCGGGTCAACAGCCGAGTACCTTAGCCCCAAAACCTCCGTTGCGGGGCGGTGCAGCACCGTTCTGCCTGAAGTCCCTCTATCTACGAATATATATATATAGTGACCTTAGTTCTGCCGAGTCAATTGCATTGCTGAGTTGTGCCGATTTTCTTTTTCGTTTCCCCGCGTGGTGTAGTGAAGCTGCTCTTTGATTTTGCGTGAAGAACTCATTTGGTTGCTAATGGTTGCAGCCACTTGCATCTCTTTTCCTGATTAATACTTCAGTAGTTTACTTCGTGAATTACTTAATTTTTCGTGACAAGTTGTTCCCAAATTCCCTTCCTTCACCAACAAAAAAAAAAGAACTCACAAGGTCCCTTTAATGCATCTACCGAAGACGACCCGAAGACGAAAGCCATCGCATTTTTTTTTTCTTTTCAATCGATGTATTTATCCTCCAGAGCTCCCCTCAGAAAGCTGTCTGCGCCAGTTTTGCATTGCATCCAGGATCGGAAGCGTTACAAGCTTTCTTCACCTCATCTGATTTTACACTGCCTTCGTGATCGGGGCCCACCTTTGAGCAAGCGGCGATGCCGTGATGACGTTATGCGATTTGGCCATCTGTGACGTTATGATGATGTCATATGGCAACGTCATCAGGCGATAATTTGTTTCACCCCTCTTGTTGCCACTGATGGTCAATTTTCGCGTTTGATGAGGCATCTGCAGGCTCTCGCCTTTAGGAAAAAATCTCACCTCTTCACGCACACAGGCGGGTAGTTCGATATGTTTAGAGCTTTTTAAAGGGCCTTGGAAAACTGGAGCACTGACTTGCCAACATGTGTTCAAGAAAATATATATAGTGGTTGTCTGAAATATTAAAAAAGATTTCACAACCTTCCACACATGAATATACGCATGGTCTGATACAAGATATATATGGCATGTAGCTTGACATAAACCAGTGCTACATAATTACAACTCAAGCTGTCAAACGTAACGCCGCAGAGCATACCTTCGGGTACAGCTTGAGAGCGCAGATTTCCGAACCGCAGGACCACTGCCGTCTACGTCGTTCACGTAAAATATCATGTATTTCGGCGCATCACACACACACACACACACACACACGCACACGCGCGCACACGCACACGCACACACACACACACACACACACACACGCACACACACATCTTTATATTATCAATATCTTTATGATAATCTCGTTAGTTCAAGTTGTTTTGACTACTTCCTATCTGTTTACAGCCCAACGAATCTTTTTTAACACATATGCTCAAAACGCTCGGCAGGCTTTACGACTGCAGTATACGCCGTCTGTCTGGCCAGCCACCGATTTGGCCGGTGTATGTGCATGCAGCCAAGATAAAGGCCGTAGATACAACGTTATGGAAGTACGCGTTTGGGCGAGAAATATACAACGTAATCATAATAGCGGAACGGCGGGCCACTGTGTGGAATGCAAAAAATACGGTGACGCCCGCAGGGCCGGAAAATTGGTGCGTTCGTTTATCTATTTTTTACGGAGTACAAGCACACATATCTTTTCAATGTAGATCGCGGGGAGACGATCGAATATTCAAGATCAATTTTCGCAGTGGGCGTCGTGAAAATAAGTGGGCGCCAATGCTGCCGCTGCGCTAACGCTTGCTCCTTTGACGCTGATGCCGGTTCCAAGTTCCAAGTTCCCTGTCACAGCACAGTTATAAGTGGAGCACCTCAGTCTTTTTTCATTCACTCAGCGTCGGTCGGGGCGTTTCAACTTTGGTTTACCTATCTTTTTTTTTTTTTGTCTGGCCGTCACAAGGCGAGTCGTCGGCGATCATCGTTGTTTATTATTATATATGTGTATTTGGCTTACTCAGCGCAAGCTGGGATTCACCTAGTTCGTGTTTATTCCTCAATTTTTTGTTCTTGTTGCGGGACTATACGCGGTCACATACGGCCGTCGAGCCAATTTTGATGGCGGCGGCACCCCACCGGACGACTTAGCTCCGCTTTACATTTCACCGTGTAAGCTTAGACCACCTTCCCGTCTCCACTCCTTCATCCCCTTGTGTACCCTTTAGTTTTTTTTTTATTTCTTCGCTAGCCAGCTGATTGTCCCTTTTCGGCTGCTCGGATGGGCCGTCCGCTGCGGGCCCGTGTGATTGCGCCCGTGCGGTCTCACCGCTCCCATTTTTTTTTTGTGCCCGACGTTTTATAGTCGCTCGCTTAGCGTCGTCAAGGCGAGCGAGTGGCTCGAAATATTCGGGTCAGCCCTGGCACGCTGTGATTTTCGCGTCTCGCACACGACGGCAGCGCGATGGTAATTCCCTGCCGATTTGTTTGGACTCGCGGCCCCGGTGCTCCGAGATCGGGAATAAACGAAGGCTAATATTGGAAGCACGCATCGGCATAAACTATAGACCCTGTCAGCGGTGCAACAATCAGAACCACCACCTAGCTTTTTTCTTTCTTTCTTTTTCTTCGCTGGCGCTGTGCCACAACCTGCGCCCTCGATGGCATCCGCGTGGTGTGTGATGGGCATATTTAGTATTGATGACCGTCGCACGATACAAAGCTGGAACGTTACCAGCACGCTGGCACATTTCCCTCAACGAGTTCATTGTGCCAGTATACGTCGATAGTCAAAGTGTACTGCATGGTGCGGCATCCTTCGTATCGAAATTAGCCGCTTAATACGTATACGCTCCCCGCCGCGGTGGTCTAGTGGCTAAGGTACTCGGCTGCTGACCCGCAGGGCGCGGGTTCGAATCCCGGCTGCGGCGGCTGCATTTCCGGTGGAGGCGGAAATGTTGTAGGCCCGTGTGCTCAGATTTGGGTGCACGTTAAAGAACCCCAGGTGGTGGAAATTTCCGGAGCCCTCCACTACGGCGTCTCTCATAATCATAAGGTGGTTTTGGGACGTTAAACCCCACATATCAATCAATACGTATACGTTGACTATATATCTGTTACATATATACAAGAAACCTGGCATCATATACAACGGTGCGCTTTCCTTTTTTCTTTGGTGCGAAGTACGCTATGGGTATACAGCACACTGACCTCGCGGTGAGATAGCGTTACGCGATACTGACGTTTGCACAATAAAGAGAGACAAACGAATCATTCTATCACCGCAGCATACAAATTTAAACAAAATGACAACACTCGAGAATTGCGCACGACGCAAGAGTCATGCATGTCATCAGGGCTATCGTGCGTCACAGTGCCGCTACATTAAACAGCGATGCACATATAGCGTTTACGTATAGAGGGGCGGCGCGTCTGTAAACAAAAGGGGTTGTTAACTGTTATACGCTTATGGAAAAAAAAAGGCGCTTGAGGCCCCCGAAGCTCTCTGACAGAAACGTGAACTCATTGTGTAAGTGTTGTGCTATGTACATATGTATAGCCTTGTGTTTGCTACTGAATGTGCGATGTTGACTTTTGTGCAAGATAAGAGGAGTAGCCGGCGCCACGCATTGGCACCAACCTCTCCTTACATACATCTATTATAAAAAAAGAGTGCAAGGCTGGGGATTTCATTATCCATCTCGGAGGCCTCATTTCGATGTGCTAGATATATTAAGACTTATATGCAAGAAAACACCATACGCCGTCACTACCAAGCAGTTGATTTCGGATTCAATGTTGGCATAAGCGACAATTACAAGCGGGACGATTTTGGCAGCGGGAAGAACATATCGCCTGTGACGTGCGTATGATGATGATGATGATGTTGATAATAATAATAATAATAATAATAATAATAATAATAATAATAATAATAATAATAATAATAATAATAATAATAATAATAATAATAATAATAATAATAATAATAATAATAATATAATTGCTCGGGTTGTACGTTCCCAAAGCCACCATACGATGATTATGAGAGACGCCGTAGTGGAGGGCTCCAGCATCATTGACCACCTATAGAAGCACCACAGTACCCGGGCCTCTACCATGTCGCCTCCATCAAAGCCCCAACCTCAGGGTGAGTAACTGACCACCTCAGCAACTGGTCCCCCGCGTTGGACGTGACGTATATAGGAAGCTTAAGACACGCTCATAAAATTCGATTCTTCTATTGAGCATTTTTTTTCTGACTATACATGTACACGGCTGTACTTAGGTCGGACTTTACACCACCAGGAAAACTATCCCCCACATGTAGCTCAGAAAATGGTGTTTTTTTCGTGCTAAATAAAACATGTGCCGTCAAGGACAAATAGGGCGGGACTAAGGAAAAAAAAAAATGCGAGAGGAGCTTTGAAGCGGTATCCTTATTTCTAGGTCCCTCGAGTTCGATGCCACGTTCTGGGCCCTAGAGACGGGCTGCATAAGTGATCCTCGAGAGCTGGCCAATAAAATATCTCATGGCGAAGTGCTCCGAGTTCACCTTACTATATAGCACCTTTGGACTATAGAATTCTTGGTTTCTTTCCAGAAGAAGCGCTACACGCCTTAAAAGTGAGGCTCGTCGTTTTCGCTTTTAAGAACACCAGCTTCGGGTGCAGCCCCGCCGCGGTGGTCTAGTGGCTAAGGTACTCGGCTGCTGACCCGCAGGTCGCGGGATCGAATCCCGACTGCGGCGGCTGCATTTCCGATGAAGGCGGAAATGTTGTAGGCCCGTGTGCTCAGATTTGGGTGCACGTTAAAGAACCCCAGGTGGTCGAAATTTCCGGAGCCCTCCACTACGGCGTCTCTCATAATCATATAGTGGTTTTGGGACGTTAAACCCCACATATCTATCTATATCTATCTATCTATCTATCTATCTATCTATCTATCTATCTATCTATCTATCTATCTATCTATCTATCTATCTATCTATCTATCTATCTATCTATCTATCTGTCTGTCTGTCTATCTATCTATCTGTCTATCTATCTATCTGTCTGTCTGTCTGTCTGTCTGTCTGTCTATCTATCTATCTATCTATCTATCTATCTATCTATCTATCTATCTATCTATCTATCTATCTATCTATCTATCTATCTATCTATCTATCTATCTAATCTATCTATCTATCTATCTATCAGCTTCGGGTGCATCCTCCGCAGCTGTGGACCGGCCCCGAGACAGCTTCGTGCCCACGGCGGGCGGCTGTCACGGTCACGCGCTGCCGCCGCCTGGCGGCGGAGGGCGCCATCCGCGCGGTCACGGTCCCGACCGCAACGGCGTGCGCGCTTTTCGTGGCGCCGGCAGCGCTTCGCTCGTGACGCTCGTGCGCGCGCTCACAGAATTCCCTCCGCAAGCGCGCGTACGCGAAGAAAGCTCGCTTCTGCGCAGCGCAAGTCGCGCGATCTTGCAAGTGGCCTCGCAAACTACGTTTTCTCCGCCTCCTTTATTTTTGTTTATAATACGGACAATATTATGGGGACGTCCCATAGGAAGTAAAGAGAGAGAAATAAATAAAAGGAAGAGACAGGGAGGTTAACCCAGACTAACTGGTTTCCTACCCTGTACGGGGTTGGGGAAAAGGGTCGGAAAGAGGGTAGATATAGAGAGATATAAAATAAATTAGAAAAAAATCCACATGCGCACACATTCAGGGAGTTCTGATCACAGTCGTTTGGACAGGCCGGTTGACCGCAAGAAGCGCAGGAGCGCCTGCACAGCCTTCTTCTGCGACATAAAGTTTTGTCGGCAGCGCAGGATTCTTTCTTCCGAAAGAGGCTGGTTGTCCAGTTCATCTAGTGCATTGCAGAGTGACTGTCTCTGCGAGCAGTATTGTGGGCATTAACACAGAATGTGCCAAGTTGTTTCATCACTGCCACAATGGTCGCATGCAGCAGTGTCAGCCATTCCTATGCGGAACGCGTACGCATTGGTAAATGCGACGACCAACCATAATCTGCACAGCATAGTAGCGTCTAGTCGGCGTAATTCCGGAGGAATTCGAAGACTGAGAGTTGGGTCTAAAGTACCTAACCATGCATGGATGAAATGTGACTCGTTCCATTGTGACGTGGTGCGCTTGCGAGAAAGCATGCGGAGTTTCCGTGCAGCGTCAGTTCTGGAAATCGGAATTGATATTTCATTGCTTTCAGTATGGACATGCAGAGCGGGCAGCTCGATCGGCCCGTTCATTGCCAATTATTCCACAATGACTTGGAAGCCATCGAAAGGCTATTTCATGTCCTTCCTCAATGAGTTGGTGAGTCTTTTCTGCAATCTCAAATACCAGCTGTTTGTACGGGCCGCGGCGTAAATGTGATAAAAGAGATTGCAGTGCCGCCTTTGAGTCATTGAAAATTGCCCATTTTTGTGGCTGTTAGTCGTTGATGAATTGCAATGCGGCACGAAGAGCTGTGAGCTCTGCTCCCGTTAATGTCGTAAGGTGGGACGTCTTGAATTTTCTTGTCGTGTCTTTTATCGGTATAACAAATGAGGCCATTGAACTCTTCTGTAAAACAGAGCCGTCAGTGTATACGTGTATACAGCCTTGATACGTCTCGTATAACAAGAGCAGAGCAAGCTGTCTAAGAGCAGGTGACGACATATCTGCTTTTTTCTGGATGCCAGGTATAGTTAGCCTGATGTTAGCTTGAGTCAGGCACCAGGGAGGAGTCGAAGGCCTGGCGGCGGGTGTGAAGCATGTTGGCAAAGAATCGCGATATGTGGTGACCGTTTGGCAAAATGACGAACTTGGTCTGTCTGCTGGTAAAGAGGCTAGGTGGTGGCAGCGTGTCCGAGAAATATGCCTTATATGTGTCCTGAGTGCCTCAACGTCGATATGTGTCGTGATGAGGTGGTCACCGGCGATAGCTATAGTAGCCATTGTCGACGCACTACGAGGCAAGCCGAGGCAAATCCGGAGTGCCTGGGACTGAACACTCTGTAGCGTTCGAAGGCTTGTTTTGCTTGCATTGGTCAATGCCGGTAAACTGTACCGCAGAAAACCGATAAAAATTACTCTGTACAGCTGTAGCATTGCACTGGGAAACATTCCCCAAGTCTTCCCTGCAAATACCTTCAGTATATTACAGATGCCCATTAACCGTTTCTTCATGTACGAAAGGTGATCGCTACATGATAGATTCCTGTCAATTATGACGCCCAAAAACTTGTGCGATCGAACGTATGGTACAGTTTGACCATTGATGCTTATAGTGTACTTATCCATAGGCTTTCGTGTAAAAGCTACGAGGGCGCATTTCTCGGAAGAAATTTCCAAGCCTCGATTTCGTAGGTAGCGTAATGTTTCAGTGGAAGCTTTTTGAATTCTCCCTCGTAACTGCAGGCGTGTTACAGCCGATGCCCAAACGCAGATATCATCTGCGTACATTGATAGCCTGACCGTGCTTGGTAGATGCTCAGTGAGAGCAATTAACGTAAGATTGAACAGCACAGGGCTAAGTACGCCACCCTGTGAACGCCACGGTGGCTGTAATGTGGAGAGGTTGGACCGTCTTCAGTGCTGACAAAGAAGGATCGCATTGACAAATAACTACGTATCCAGCGATACATCCGACCACCTACTCCAATATCTTCGAGAGCGGTGAGAACAGCTTCATGCGTAACGTTGTCATACGCCCCTTTAACGTCAAGGAACAAAGATGCGCAAAGACGCTTACGGCCTTTCTCGTGTTGGACATAAGTGACCAGGTCGACTACGTTGTCAATCGATGCTCGACCACGCCGAAATCCTGCCATGGCATCTGGGTAGATGTTGTTACACTTCAAGAACCACTCCAGGCGTCCCAGGATCATCCTCTCCAAAACTTTGCCTACACAACTGGCCAATGCGATCGGACGATAAGATGAGAGCTCCAACGGTGACTTGCCTGGCTTCAGAAGTGGAACTAGGCGACTTGTCTTCCAGCTTGTCGGGAGCGTTCCATCTTGCCAGGATTTGTTGTACAACTCCAAAAGGAGGATTCTCGCGCGTTCACCCAGATGACACAAGGCCCTATAAGAAATTCTATCGGGCCCTGGTGCCGACGTGCAACCACACAAATCTAGTGCTGCTCTGAGCTCCACGATTGAAAAAGGCATATCCATGCGGGAATCCAGTGTTTGTTGACAGTTAGTCGAGGGCAATAGGCCATTGGGCCCTGCGAGTGGCCCAGATACTCTGGCACAGAATTCTTCTGCCACGTCAATGCCGCGTCTCTGTTTAGAAAGTGCGAGAGCCCTGAATGGTGACTACTGAGTGGGTTTTGTGCGGAAACCTCGTACCGTCTTCCACAATTGGTATAAAGGTTTTCGTGGGTCAAGTGACTCACAAAAAGCAGTCCAACGTTGTGACTCGAGTTTATTTATCCGGCGCTGAATCTCCTTTTGTATACGTCGAGCAATCCGTAAGTCTTCTATTGCCTCCGTGCGTCGGTATCTTCGTTCAGCACGCCGTCGGATTGCTCGAAGTCGTTCTAGCTCGATGTCGAATTCCGTTACTTTGGGAGAGCAGGTGAGGGTATACACGTAGTATCGTGTATTCTGCTTTTAATTATCTCCTCTATGTCGAGGGATATGTTTGCTTCACATTGCTCTTCCATGCGAGACTGGAATTTCAACCAGTCCACTCTCTGAACACTATCGCGTATCTTAGCATGGGACAATCCTTCGATTTTGACGTAAGTGGGAATGTGGTCAGTTCCATGCGTTCATCAGCTGTTTGTTGAACAGCTGTAAAGCTGTTCACCAAACCACTAGCCACGTACACCTACACTTCACTACCCCTTACAACCCACAAGATACGGCAAACGTGACAGCATCTTCTGGGTTGTAATAATTCCAACCATGTGCAGGAATTATTAGCTATACCCGATGGTACCACTCACCGGCAACACTGCATCCTACGGTAAAAACAACTAGGAAACAAGGCGACGCAAGTCCATGATCGTATTATGCGTGTAAAGCACGTTTCTTTCGCTTATAGCTTTAAAGCACGTGAAGTTTTCCTGACGAAGTTTGCGTTTTACACCATTTGTAATCAGTCATGTATGAGCGGAGTTAGAAGCTGTAATCGCTGTCTCCTTTTTGTCGTCCTGACGAGCGCACTGGAAGTTAAGCAGGCAGGAGTGGCGCGGGGGGAAAGAAGTTACGTCACGCACGCTTCATAACCTTGAGCACTTTAGTTTTTTTGTTGGTTTTTTTTTGACACGCGGCTTATCTTCAGCGGTAACGTGCGCGAAAACGTGGCGGTCTCCGTAACTGCACAGCTCTCGATGCTCAAATCCGCCAATGGCCGTGGATGTGGCTATATGGCGCGGTAATCCGAGTATATGACGCCATTGGTAGGAAGAAGAGGGATACCAGCTGGCTTTGAAGATTAATCGTAAGTTCCAGGCTACGTTCTGTTCTGTATTGTTTGGCTTGCGTGTCCTCAAGAGCCTCGACCACCGATCGGCAGCGTTTTCCTACCATGCTGAAGAAGTGTTGCAGATCCCATTTACGACCCCAGTCTGCATTTCGTATCGCTTAACTCTTTCATTAACACGCGAAAATGGTTGTTTTTCACATGTCTTGGGAGGATCGTTCTTGCCAGTTTGTAAATCACTTCAGCAAGCATTGCAACATACCAAACTTTGCACAATGCAATGCTCTTTCAAAAAATATATATTCGTTGTAGAGCAACAAATGTATCTTAAAATGAATAAAAACGTGAGAAATGTGTAATTTTTTGTTGTTATCTGGTAATGGTTATTTCTTTAATGGTTATTCAGTTTTTATTGTTTCATGCATTGCTTTGTTATGAATATTTTTGTATGTATTTTAGAGTTGCGATTCTATTACTTGCAGTCATGGGCCACATGCATGTTTCTTTTTGTATTGTCGCTTTCCACTGCCTGTAATTTTTTTGATTTTTGTAAATTTGTAGCTTAGATTTTTTTCTGGGTCAAGGGGCCAGTCAAGCTGTGAAATGCAGCTTTTTCCCCTTCGCACCAAACCACGTATACAGTGTATTTTCGTATACTTGTCACGTGGTTGAATAAACTCAAACTCAGTGCAATAAAAACACTATATGTGCAAAAATATTCAAAACGAGGAAAATTCAGACTATTCATTTTGCAGATGACTGACCTAGGAACAGTATAAAAAATAACTAATGTTGCACAAAATGTTTCTCTTCACATAGGCAAAGGAAATCAGAACCGAGGTGCTGTTTCATTGCTCGAGCCATGCGGTGAAGCATTGCATGGTTTTTCGTGAGGGACAAGTGAACTCGTACACTTTTCTGAGTAAATTTTTTTGTGTTGCGGTAAGAGTTTCCAGGTGTTTCAATACAGATGGATGCCCGCGAAGTGAATAATCCCTCCATACACGAATTGTCCAATGAACTTCGTTATTTTATCAAGCGAACTCTTTCCTCGAGCCACCCCACTTCGCATAGGTTAGCGTTCCAATATATGCATCCAAGCATATTTCTTTGCAATTTTCGCGCACATCGTATTAAACAAAAAGACAATATCGCACGCAGTTCTAGAACATTTCGCACTGCTCCGTAGTCAGGGCCAAGATGTGCTCCGGGGGCCTTCTTTTTGTCTTTAGGAGAAGGTCTGCAGCTGGTGCCAGCACACCACGCCCCAGCGAAGTGTAATCCTCGCATGTAGTAGCTTCAAGGTTGTGCACAAAGGTCAGAAGCTGTACGCACTTGCGGCGGAGGAGGCAACTTGAGGATGTAAACGAAACAAACGCTGCGGATGTCCCAGGCTGACGCAAAACACCGTCTCCATAAAACTTGAAGCTGCGGTTCTGTCATCCTCAGACTCTACGCTCGTCCTCACTCAATTCACGTGGGGTTGGATGACAGTCTCAAGAGGAGCTTGTGTTTTGCAGCGCTGGTGCGCACCCATGCGCGTGTGGCGGCGGCGTCATAGGAGCGACTAGTGACACTATAGAGGTGACCCTCTGTCTGATATGACAATGCGAGCTAAACGAAAGCTGCTGGAAACTGTCAGAGAAGGCCGCCTCGACACTTTAAACACGCGGCGGACCTTCGTAAATATCTTATGTAGAACAGCTATTCCCTGACTTCTAAGAACAGCTCTCTGTTGAATAGCTGGCATAAACTTCTGATAATAATTACTGCTCAACATTGCGAAATTGCGAAGATGGCACTTTAATTGAATATTTGGCTTGAGAAAGTTCTTTTCATTGAAGAGCTTCGATGTTAACGTAGCATAATCGCGAAGGGAACGCACTTCTGTCAAGTTCGCCATCCTAAAGCACTTTTCCAATAATACACGCACATTGATTCGCTCAAAGGTCTGTCAAAAATTACTATTGCCAAATTGATCCTGAAAGTTGAGTCCCTCGACTAACTACTAGAATATGCTGGGTGCACGAGAAATAAATCTAATATGCCAATATAGACAATCCAAAAACATCGATCACCGGTGATAGATTTGAATAGGCATGGTGACGAAAGAGTTAAAGTTCTATACAATCACTCGTGCGTTAGCTCACTGATGCTGCTCCCCCAATTTCGTGCCTGAGATTTTTAGTTGAACGTATTAACTGTTTGTGAAGCTCCACCACACAATACTTTGAAGTAAATGAACAAACACAGTAAAGGAGACACAGACTAGAACTAAGCGGCTACGCGCTAAGTGAATACAAATTATGCGGCATGGCTCCAACATCCGCACCACAGGTGGTACGCAACGACGGGCTTCACAAATGACTTTTATTTAAATAGCGTGTTGCTTATGAGCGTCATTTAACTGATTAGCATGACATGAAAATTAATCAGGCCTACATTAAGAACACATACCAGATTGATAAACGTCGAGCACGCGTGCTTTATGTGGGAAGCCAGCTTTGGCACTTGAGGCCCCAAGATTAGTGAAGGAGGCAGGGCCTTTGATCTCCAAATTTTACCGTTCTATAATTTGCAATAATTTGAATGAGCGGCGGATAACTTCATGAGAAGTCAAATTTAAACGAAAAAATCGTCGCTTAATCATTTTGTACAAATGGTTTAACAGATAAAGCTGAAACGTGCTGTCCCAGTGTTCAGCCGTGGGTGCAACCCGGCGTAGCACTGAAGCCTTTCACAATTATTGGTTACATGTTCGTGCTTGTTATTGGGGCTAGACAGACATTTGGATTGCATGGGTTTATCGCAGTGTTTATTTCATGCCTCCCATAGCGCCTCGCATGATGACGTTCATTGAGGAGTGTATAATGAGTGGTTAAATGTGTTTTGCAATGGCGTTAATCACAGTAGTTGTTCTCGTACCACAGGCGGTCACATACGTCGCAGCTAAAGTCAAACTGCCGCTGAAGTCACTCCCGCCGAAAGCGAACCCCCGTTGACGTGCTTCTGCAATCATCATGTTGACGCTGCAACACTATTTGTTCGGTGTATACGCGCTGCATGCACGCGCCATTTCGCCTATATGCAGAAAGAAATTAGGTGCCTTTTTTCTCTTCTTCAAGACCCACGCACTCATGGTTCGGCGCAGTGTTGTTGCAAGCCTTTGTAGATCGCGAGCTAACTCGGCGGAGTCATTAGCAGGATCCGCCCACCACCGGCACTTGCATTCGCGTTCGCAATTTAGCACGGCTTGCAAAGCTGCCGGATCATCGGTACGCAGTTGCTGCCAGCACTCGGCCTACCGGGCCTGTCTTTGTACCAGGACTGAACCATTGGTCCAGCTAATGCGAGATTTCTCACATTTCCACCGTCGGCGCTCTTCTATAGAGTTGTCCGTGGCATACCCATGTGGAAGGTTTCAGGAAAAACTGACGCGCGCGCGCTTAGCGCCACGGCTACAGTTTATACCATGGCTGGCTGCGACGAGGTTACAGTGTACTAGCACACTCTAACAAGATGGAAGACGTTACTCCCAAAAGAACCAATGGCGCGCGGGCATTGGGTACGACGCTGAGAATGACGTGCATGGGCTCGAGAAAGCGCAGGGATGGGGGCGCGGTTCGTCACAGCAGTTCAGCGATATAGCGACTAGACAACCGAGGTCGGCGGTAGTATTAATTTTCCGCGAGTGTATCCTCGCGTAACATTTTTTTTATTTACTGTTTGCGGCGTTTACCTGCCTTATGATAACCGCCCTATACAATATTAAACCGACCCTATATTGACAAGTCATCACCGCCGTTAAGTGGGACGTTTCCATTTCTAGCGCCCTTCTGGTCTTACAGCAAAAGAGAAATATAGTAGCCAACAGAAGCTGCTGGAAACCGAAGTCATGCTGCCGCCAAAATGTGCCGCTGGGGACGACGTTACAGGGCTTGGGAATTGGCGCACCGTTCAGCCGTTTAGAATTGTGGCGCACGTGCATGCAAGTACTATACGTCGTGCGCATCACAATGAGGAACGTATGTCCAAGAAGATGCGCTGACACTACTCTAAAAGTAAATGGGTGCTTTAGCAGTACATGAGTTTGGGGACACGGAATCAGTGAGGTCACGGCTGATTATTACTTCATTCGCCTGCGGCCCTATCGATGTGGATAAGACTAAATCCGCCAATCGCATAACGAAGAACAAAGGAAATTAAAAAAAACAAAATAAAGGAAATTCCAGTATTGTGGGATACTTACGTACTTAGGGCGAGACAGCGATAAGTATAATCAAACTCGACCAGTAGCTCTTGCGAACTTGACTTGGACGTGCGCGAGAGGGTATGCTTGCGGAAACATTAGCGCAGCCCCTGGAAGTTCGCCGACGATACCAGGCGGACTCCCGGCCCGCCATCGCTGACTCACACGGGCGTAAGTACCCACAGCACACAATATAGCGTACGCGAGCATGCGAAAACCAGCGGTGGCACCGCGAAACGGCACAGCACTACGCATCGTGTGTAAGCGTGACCGGAATTGAGTTCGCGTTCACTCGTGACCCCTGCAGCGATCGTCTCCGCTGCCCCTTTCGGCAGTGTGTGTACCGGTTGATGATCCTCGCTTTGGTTACAAGAAGCCGCTAACAAGTGGGCCTCTATGCTAATGTGCCTCTTCTGCAGCGGTTGCGGCAGCTGCTGCTACACTACTGCGGGATTCGAGATAACGCCTTCGCGAAAAAACACGGCGGCGGTCCGTGGCTTTTGTCTGCAGCCTGGCGGCAGCCGGGGCTCGTTTGCAACTGCCGAAACAACAACGAGGCCCTCCTTCGTCCAACGTGTTCTTTCGCTGAGAGGCATGCGTATAAATGCAGACAATCGCGTGCGCGTGTACGAAGAGAGCCGTGATGAAGTAAGGTGGGCCAGTTATTTATGCAAATGAGCCCGGCCAACAGGCCGAAGCGACCGACTCTCTCAGTTTATAGCAGGGCCCCTCCCGCAAGATATTCGATTCGTTTATACATATATATGCTTCCCTCCTCTCAGGTAAAGGCATCCGCGGAGGGCTGCATTGTATACGTATATCGTTTAGTCTATAGACCCGCACTCCCGCTTCGTGTATACGCCTTCTTTGGCGGGTGGAACACCAGCGTATATAGTACGTATACAAACGAGTGCAGTGCACAACGCGCACTCGGTGATCTAATTGCTGGGTGTCCAGCCGTGCATGCTCGCGCTGTTTCGGGACTGGCTCGCCGGCCACACACGCTAAAAGCGATGACTCTTTTTCGCGCGGATGAAAAGCGCTGATATATTCCACGGCTTCGTGGCGCCGTGCCTATGGGCTCTTTTGGGTATCCATTTATCATCGCAACCCGTTCTTCTGCAGGTTCGCCGGCGAATGGCTTTATGCGTACACGCCAAGCGGACACAACCGAGTAAGCCCGATGGCAACGATCCAGTTGCCCACGCATTCCGTACGGCGTTTATGTAGCTACGCAATTGGCTTACGAGCCGAAATTTCCGTTACCATTAGCGATGTTCTCGAGCGTCCCCAACGGTTCGCAAGTGGCGTACTGCGGTAATACGCTACAGTGGCCGCGGCAGTATAGAGAAGTCCCTCGGCGCGCCGCTTGCTAATAGAGTGGCACGATAGCCAGGGATAGCGAGCACGCCAAAAAGCGGGCCGCGCCTTCTTGCTCACCTGCTTGTTTGCCATGGCGCACTCAAAGAAAAGAAAGTCGCTTTAACGCGTCTAACTGCAGGAGTTGATTGATTGACTGATTGATTGATTGATTGATTGATATGTGGGGTTTAACGTCCCAAAACCACCATATGATCATGAGAGACGCCCGTAGGGGAGGGCTCCAGAAATTTCGACCACCTTGGGGTTCTTTAACGTGCACCCAAATCTGAGTACACGGGCCTACAACATTTCCGCCTCCATTGCAGGAGTTCAAGATCACCAAATAACTTGTACGTACTTGCGCTGGAGGCAAGACGATTGTCCAGTCAACGCTTCTGTATAGCGCTCCAGGAACTGATTTCTGTGGGAGCGAAGGTCACACGTCGTGAAACAAACGATGTGACCATTGCGTACGTGTAGTTAAACAAACCGTCAAGCGAAGCGGTGGCATCAGTCAGTTGGTCACGATGGCCTTCCGTTATTTGAAGATATAGGTCACTTCCTTGCGATAGCGCAAAGCAAGCGACCATCGATGTCGTCGCCAGCTGACGTCGTTGTAAGTGGAGCGCGCGAAATACACCCCCGTATTCTAGAACGCCCCTTCACTCAACGCTCGACCTTCACTTGAGAAAGCCGGTGGAAGCGCCATCTGTAGGCAAAGAAAGTCACTGCATATAAGTGATAATTTGCTGCTATTCTTGAGCAGCGCAGCGTCATTTCAGCCGAACAGCGGCGCAGTGCGCAACTCTGTCCCGTGAAGGGTGAAAGTCGAGTCGAGGAGCGTTTGTGAATACGGGGGACAATCTGCAATCCGAGTGCGCGTTCGCTTTCAATTCAGGGCAGCACCTATACGCACATTGATGAGAGGTCAGCAAAACGTTTGCGACCAATATCACTTCCCATTGTTAGTCTGTATATGAGTGTATGTTCGCGACCTTCCATAGTGTTGCGATCACGGCTGAGCACCTTGATCGCAACACTATCGCGGCGGACTGTTTCTTACTTTCGCCGAGAATCAGTCCTTGCGCAAAACATATGGCACACGGCAGCACGCGTTGATATCTTCCGAAGACCCCGAGAATGCTCTTGTAAAGGTGTGGTCGTCGATAAACTCAGACCGAGGGTACACGCATGGCCCATGTGTGTTTTCGCGTACGAATAGGGTATACACGACGTTCGCGGATGTGGTCACGGGGGTGGCAATTTATGTACACCGAAGTCGACGACCCATGCAGATTTTTTAGATGATAAAAGCACCACACAAATGCGACTGGAAGCTTTTAATAAAGCGCGGCCGTGGATCAAGGCGATCGTAAATAAAGACTTCCTTGCTCGCACGATTATTACGGAAGGAGATGACAGGCCAACGCCTCGGCGCTTGTTGGAAGGCTCTATTAACCGATCGAGCGTGCAGCGCGTGACAGAACCGGATACATTTAAGGCGTCCGGCGTCCCGGAAGTCAATCGATCAAAGAAAATCATTAAAAATAAAAAGCGGCTGCGCAATCAAACTGCTTTTGAGGGGTTCGCGTTTTATGCAACGCGCGACCTATATCCCGGCGCTACTCAGATAAAAAAAAAGCTAGTAATAGTGGGTCCCTCAGCGCACGTGTTTAATATTCTGCCCGCTTCTCTGCTAGCCCGAGTTGATAGATACATATTGATAATGTACCATCGCCCAGGTAGAAGCATGTGTGTTTCGTGTAGCGAATGTTATTAAGGATATCTGTATTGACCGAACAAAGTAAGGCCTTGTCGCTGACATCAAAAGAGGCTTTGCTTGGCTGAAAATCGCAGGACCGCGTCTTTGGGAAAGAAGAAAGAAGTCACGTGAAAACTCACCATATTTGCTTAATTAGTCATATGTGATTCGTGCTTATATATATATATATATATATATATATATATATATATATATATATATATATATATATATATATATATTGCCACTTTATAATGTGACAGATACCTGTAAATGGAGGTCGGCAGAACGTCAGGCTGGTCAGATCACTGGCAAAGCGAACTCATCTTTTTTCGCGTGCTATATAGTCTTCATCGTATTTTGCTTGGCTGTACATACAATTACGCCAGCAACTATACCACGTAATATAAGCCATTATGCTTGTTGCATTACCCCCCCCCCCCCTCTCTCCTCGCCTGAAGAAAACCGTCCCGATGCGGGTGCATGATTTCAGGAGAAACGCACAGACACACAAGCTGACTGTGACAAAGACACGCATATATGTTTAACCAACGTTTTTAGATACAGTATCTAAAAACGTTGTGTTAATTTGATAGTCAACGTTGGTAGAATCATTTCATCTTGGAAACGTAGACGGTGCCTGAAAGACGATCGACGAGCTGTATCTTGAGGAAGTACTTCATAGTTCACTTCGCTGAGGCACCGGAGAACTCGATATGGACCAAAGTAGCGGTGCAAAAGAACTTTTTCGAACGACCCCGTTGGCGAATGGGGGTCCACAGCCAGACTTTATCGCCATGTTGGTAAATGACCTGGATTGATTTGATTCACATGTGGGGGTTTAACGTCCCAAAACCACTATATGATTATGAGAGACGCCGTAGTGGAGGGCTCCGGAAATTTAGACCACCTGGGGTTCTTTAACGTGCACCCAAATCTGAGCACACGGGCCTACAACATTTCCGCCTCCATCGGAAATGCAGCCGCCGCAGCCGGGATTCGAACCCGCGACCTGCGGGTCAGCAGCCGAGTACCTTAGCCACTAGACCACCGCGGCGGGGCGTAAATAACCTGGCAATGACTGTCAGTGTACTACTGGAAGTCTATGCATTGCTGGTTAGTCTTTGGAGTGCGAGCTGCGTCCGCGAGTCGGATGAACTCATTGGTGCTGGCATTAAAGTCGCACCTGCCAGGAAAGAGCATGACATCCACCATAATGGCTGCCTCTCTGCCATGAAGGAACCAGAACGGTGTGAACCCGGCAGTTTCTTGAACAGCAGTGATGTATGGCAAAATGTCATCCCAGTTTTTGAGGTCGCGATCGACGTGCATGGAAAGCATGCCAGTGATCGTCTTGTTTAGTCTCTCTGTAAGGCCGTTGCTTTGTGGGTGATATGCGGTTGTTTTTTTATGTGCGATTCCAGTTAGCTGCGGGAGATCCTCCATCATCTGGGCAGTAAATGCTGTTCCGCGGTCACTTAATACGACTGCTGGTGCTCCGTGGTGAAGAACAATGTTTTTCATGAAGAAGTGGGCACTCTCCCTGACGGTGCCTCATGGTAATGCTTTGGTTTCACAGTATCGTGTCATGGAATCTGAGGCGACAACAATCCAGCGGTTGCCATCATGAGAGTTGGGCAAAGGTCCGAGGACGTCCATAGCAATCTGTTGGAATGGTTGTGTTGGCGGGACGATAGGCCTTAGAAACCCAGCTGGGCGCTGAGGTGGTGCTCTACGTCAGTGACACTCACGACAATTCTTGACATAATGCTTTACGTCCTGTGTGAGTTTTGGCCAGTAGTAGTGCTGGCGAATCCGAGTCAAGGTGCGTGTGAACCCCAAGTGGCCGGACGAAGGTTCATCGTGACAGGCCGATAAAATGTCCGCACGTAGTACGGATGGAAGGACGAGTAGGTGCACAGATGCGTATTGGATGAAGTTATTCTTATAGAGAACATAGCTACGCACACAAAAGGATGATGGCGGACGCGCGAACACCCGTGGAGGGCACGGATTGCCACCTTCAATGTATTCGATGAATTGTCGAAGCTGAGCGTCAGCCTTCAGTTCTTGCGTTGAGTCAGATGCATTGATAGCGCAAAAGAAGCAACCATCGATGTCGTCATCAGTTGAAGTCGTTGTAAGTGAAGCACACGGAAGACAACCTGCATCCGTGAGCTTCCGACCAGACTTGTACACAGTTGTTACGCCGAAATCTTGAAGGCGTAAACTCCACCTGGCCAGACGTTCTGAAGAATCTTCAGGAACTGCACCTACATTCGATGTCAGCGACTCTCAAACCTCTTCCCCCACCTCAGTAGTAATATACGTATACGTAGTAATATAGTCACTAAAAATGATGACAGACCGTTAACAATAACAGCCAGCCAATAACATGTCGACATGGTTTATGCTCGCTTAGACACACTGGCTCATTAGCGCGGTGGTGTGTTTCAATGTGTGTGTGCGGGGGGGGGGGGGGCTTGTAGAGAACCATAATCACTAGTCAATCTGCTATTGGTTTGTTTGTATTTTAGGTCATAGCCGTGATTCCTGGTGAACTATCGGGACTAGCGAGATTCACTTATATTTTATCGTTACCCTTTTTCCCCCCTCACATATAAAGTTCGCGCCTTCAGCCTGTCGGAGTGTATACATTATTCAGCACTACGCGAACCTGTTCTTCCGCCAAGGCCGCGTTGATGGCAAGCGGCAGGCGGTGTGCGCGGGTCGGACGATGGTTCTTCCAGAATATCTTCACGACCATCTCGAGCTGGAGATAAAGGTAAAGCCGGCTCTGCGGCTGAGTCGTACGCGCTAATCGCATTTCTTCGAAACGTTGTCCACTGCTTATATAGCCACGGGAGATGGGTTCTTTTTTTTTCTGCCCAAAAACAAAACAAAAAACTAATAGAACCACGCGAACTCCAAAGCGCGGTGTACACAAAGGAAAATAAAAGTCGGCGCACACACCGTGAGCTGCAGACCGCGTCCGTCGAGGAAAATAGAACCATTTCAACCGTCGTCTGGTGCCACGGTTGACTGCCCTTGTCGCGCGAGTGACACCTAACGACGTCGCCTTCCGAGACGAGAAACACGGTCTGTTCTTGGCGCGGTTTAGAAGAACTGTGCAGCACTGTACTGATGCAAGGCCGTCCCACAGATCACTCACCCTTCTACAGGTTACAATCGCGCGACGTGCATACACGCACGTTCCCGTCATCTGGCCGGATGAAGCCCAGAGAGCCTAAGGCACGCGCAATTGAAGCGATTTTACTGCGAGCGGTTGATCAAGAGGATTGATTGATTGATTGATATGTAGGGTTTAACGTCCCAAAACCACCATATGATTATGAGAGACGCCGTAGTGGAGGGCTCCGGAAATTTAGACCACCTGGGGTTCTTTAACGTGTACCCAAATCTGAGCACACGGGCCTACAACATTTTCGCCTCCATCGGAAATGCAGCCGCCGCAGCCGGGATACGAACCCGTGACCTGTGGGTCAGCAGCCGAGTACCTTAGCGTGGTTGATCAAGAGGAACCCCGAATAAAAGCCGATAAGTGCTGCAGCAGAACGGCACAAGGAAAGCATATCAACCAATCAGGTATACATCCCTGATTAATTGACAATCGGTAATGACACAAGGGCATGTAAGCCAAAGAGTGCCATGGACTATCGGATTATATCTAACCGAACCGAGTTAAAAAAGAAATAAGGTGACGATTTCCCCCCGTAGTCGGTCAATAACCGTAAAATATGCGTCTTAGGTCACAATGATCGCGGTAAATCTAAAGTTGAGTGCACATCACTGCTTGGCCCGACTTTGCAAGTAGTAGGAAACTCATAGTACATTTTTTTTCTTTTGTTTAGCGCCATGGTACGCATCCACAATGCTGCACAGTATCTGTGCGCTTGTTTTCGGTCGACCGAGCTGGCGCCTCTGAAAGATGACAAAGGAGACACCGGCTGTGCTTGAAACGTCCGTCTTTGCTCTTGCCGTATAGGGAGCTGCGAGGCTCGTCTTGCTCGCCGCTTGGGATGCTCTTCGAGAGGACACTGACGCCGCCGATAATGGCACGAGCCTAATGAGCCGTATAGTTCACACCGGCGGCAGACGCGACGAGCGCAGCGGAGAAAAAGTTGCGCTGTATACTCGCGCGGAAACGACAGCGGTCGGTCGCCCTCGTTTCACGTAGACACACAGAGTATACTCTACATAGTTTCAAGAACAGCGTGAGTCCGGTCACTGCTGAGCGCGGCGGTGATGGCTCTCGGTTGGGACGCCGCAGTGCTGGCGCTTTCCGCAATTCAACAATCTAACGATGCTGAACGGGAAGCTCAGGCGAAGCGAGTAGAGGTCTGCATAAGCGAGGTTGCCACCGACACAACAGCGGCGGCAACAACAGCAGCAGCAGCATCATCAACAAGCGACAAGCAAGGACGACCGTGGCGGCACAAGCTACGGCGTGCAAGAACGTGTCTTTTCCATTAAGGCAGAATTTATTTTTTTTTTTGCTCTCGTTCCACTCATTCTGTGAAACAGCCTAACGCTTGGCCGATTCCTCACAATGGGTGCTGGGAGCACTTGTTGAGAAAAGACGGGACTGACAAGTACGTAAGCATTGACTACATCGAAAGCAGCCTCGTCAATGCACCATATCGAAAAATGAGAAGAGTGTCGGTGTAGGCCTAGTAGCGACTCGTGTGTATCATATGTAACCGCAAAGCCGTGCCACTTGGCGTGGAGACCCCTTTGTAATGTCCCTTTCTGCATCCCGCGTGGCTTTGCCGATACTTTGGCTAAACTCGAAATGTATAACGATCACGCACACGAGGTAGAGCTCCTTATTACGAGAAGACAAGCCAGGAGTAGGTCTGTCAATCACCGCATGACCACAACTATAAGAAACGTAGTTTCAGAGACACATGCTACTAGACACAGAGGTACCAAGAAAACAAATTGCAGAGATCCAGCGAAGTAAGTCACACCTAACATAACTGAGTCATACAATGAAGTTGGTCATAAACGTTATATAAAACAGCGATAGCTGAACCACGACAAATACGGGCGGAACGACAGAGATATTGACTGACGTGATCGACAGAACTATTCCTTGTTTGTACACAGGAGTAAGCGCCATCGACGTGCTGGGGTACTTGTAGAGACGTCGCAGCTTTTTCTAGGGACTTTACGTCGCGGTGCGAAGGCTCCGCCCAGCCAAAAGCTGGCCACCACCCTCTATGATCACGTGACAACTGGCACAGCAGTTACAAAACTGCTTTCGAGCACAGCGTGTTGGAACGCGTCACGTGATCATAGAGGGAAGAGGCGAGCTTTGGGCTAAGCGGAACCTACGCACCATGACGTTGCTCTCAGTATGTGGGCGGCGCCTACCCGTGTTGACAGACATGGAATAGGTCTATACGATGTTCTGGACGTAAGTCGCGGATATAGGATTGAATCCTGAAAAGGGAAATAATTTTTCTTTTTACAATTTTTCCCCGAGAGATAGCTCGCAGCACTGCTCACGGATTGAAGTGTGACACAATTTTTTGTATATATACGACGGGTTGCAGGCGCCGTCGCTCGAGATAACTACATTATGTCGCTACGAATCTGATGTCCAAAGATAAAGTTGGCTCCGATCTACGCGTTCGAGTCGAAATTACGCCGGTATATGACACGAACGTGAAGACGGAAGAAACGAAAACATGCGAATTACTTAGGCCCCAGCTGTCCTATTTAAATCCATAAATAGTGTATTGACCCATTCCTAATAATATGCCACCGTTGTAATCTTAGTAGTACTTGTGAGAAAAATTAAGAAAAAAAACATATCAATTGTATCGCAAGGATTCTTGGTAACGACCAGCTGATTACAAAATCAGGATACACCTGACGACATTTTCATCTTGTATGAATAAGAATACCCGAGTATAGACCATCTTACGTACTTTTCCTCCGTAGGTCATTCACCCTAAAAATGTCTCTTTGCATGGTGAGTCAAAAGCGCAGCGAAGGAAACTTAACAAAGCAAACAAAGTAAACTGTAAAACTAGGAGTATACTTTAAGTGTCAGTGATCCCTGTGAGCAATGTTAAATCAACGCGGCCGGCGCGCAGAAGCGGCTCATTCTGGCGCTCCACTTCATCGTCACCCAGATGGACGTCATATCTGCAGACGTTTGCTCATGTTAAAGGTCTCTGTTGCGTTCTATTGTGCTAATTCTTGAAGTTGTTCACAATTTTCAGAAAGTAAAGTACTTTCAGGAACATTTCTCAACATCTCTATCTGAACCACGCCAACACTACTGGGAACAGGTTACTGCTAATATACGACATAGCAGCCAAACCCACATTGTCCCGAAGTGCATTGTGTACCTGTACTGTAAACTGGTCCTCGGAATGAGGCGCACATGCATTGATTGCTTGGCATGTTGGCTTTGGACCCTTCTGTCCAGAAATTAACGCACATCCAGTCAAACCCTTCATGTTTGGCCTCCATTCGTGAGCCATTCATAAAACCGTCTACGTAGGCTGTGACGAAATTGAAAGGCAGTACGAATGTGATCACAGCCGCGTGAGTATTGTGTTTATTCTATGTGTAGTCGATTGTCCTGTGTGCGAATTCATGCGGGAAAAATTAATATACCGAAAGCCATCGCGAGTCAACAAAATTCAACATTGAAATTTCACACTTCTTGCCGGTTTATGCAGTGCTGGTGAGTTTCAACAGGCTGCGCTTGGAGGCAGCAATGTTTGTTAGGTGTCAGATGTCGACGTTTGTTTATAATTCAAGGGAATGCAATCCTGAGGCTACAGACACTAATCATGCGTAGACGCCATGACCCGGAAATTCGCGTATCGCCAAACAACTAGCATTCGCCAGAGAAGAGGTCATCCAAAGTAACTTGCAAAATGCGTGCGTGGCAGCTATGCTGGATTGAACGCTTGGAGGTGTTTTGAGGAATAAACAGAACTATGAGTACAAGCGGACCACCCCAGCAAGATTATGCCAATAATTTTAACTTTCCTATTCCCTTGTTTAATAAGATGTGGACAGCTTGGTGCGCAATGGCTCAAAGACTTCGACGTCAAATTTTGAGTTTAGAGCTAAGCTTGAGCAGCTGATGAAGGTCGATGTGGGAATATATACGGTTCGTAGTTCTCGAATGTACACAAATAATGCTCTGCCACGGCCAGTACACATTACACAGCTATGCGCCGTGTGTGCGAGAAAAAAACTCATCGAACCAACATTTATTTATTGCTCATGAGGTAAGCGATCCTGTTACGCATCACACCTAGCGTCGCGCAGCGCGCTGTGGCAACGAGGACTGTATACACTTCCTATATACCTGTAAAATCGGGGGCAAAAAAAAAAAAAACAAAACAGGCCTTTCAGAAATTGAGGTCACCACCTCATTTTCATTATAGCATTTATTGCGAAACTTCTCTTTTTCTCCAGGAATAGAGCAATTGGAGGAAAAAAAAAAGGGGGGGGGGCGGCTGCAGTAAAGCATAGCGCCACTAATGGAGGATCACGCGCATACCTATGCACGTGATGCAGTGTGGTACGCAAATGCAGTGTGGTACGTGCAGTGTGGTACGCAAATTTGACGCAGTGCCATTGTGTACCGAACACGTGCACTACCCTTTCTCAGAGCACCAGACTCTGCAGACAAATGATGACGCTGCAACGTCAAAGCCAGTAAAAAACAGTTTAAGGACTCAAGTGCCTCTATCTTCCTCGTTTCACGTCTTACTAGACATTTCTTACATTCAGTTTATAAGGTACACACACACGCGCGCACGCTCATCGGGATAAACATTCTCAACAGCAGCTCCCGCGCTTATAACGCGCCTATCTGTTGCGCACTTTACGCGATCCGGGCTGTGCGCATACTCGATCAACGCTCTAAAGTCGAGAGAAAAAAAAAAACAGCCGCGGCTCACGCGCACACTCGTTTGTCCTCGCAATCGGGTCAAAGTCTTTTTCGGACGGCCGTGGATACTCATTAGCTTCGGCGCGAAACAACCCAAACGAGGGTGCGGCGGCGCACAAAGCAGAAACGACAGGAGCCCGTGTTGGGCCGCCTCCTCTCAAATCGACCGCGATGAGCGGTGCCGGCCGGACGATCGAGTTGCTTCCAGTTGAAGGGCCGCGCATAGGGACGAACAAAAGCAAGAGCCCTGCAGCAAAGTGCTTCTTTTAAAAGAAACGTCTCGACGACGCGAAACCTGAATCGGCTCGTTACGCGCCGCTGCGCAACTCTGCCGCGTGCATCAATAATTTGCGCACCGTGGCCAATCCGCTAAGTGTACAGCGGAAGAGCCAGACGCAGTGGCCGGTCGACCGACCGAGTGACGCCTCTTGTTTCCCCGTTTTGTCACTGGCGTCGTTTCCATCGGCGTCTCTGTCCTAGCATGCAAAACAGATTGCACCTGCGAGCCAGGAAGACGTTCGAAACCCTGACCGAAACAAGCAAGTTACCACGACGCCGCTCCAAGACGAAACTAGAAGAGAGGTGCCGCTTCTCTGTCGCGTTTTTCTTTGCTGTTATAGTGTCGTGGTCGGGGTTTTTGTTCGTGTCGCCCAGAAACGACGCGTATGTCCTGGGGGTTGCCGTTCGCTTCCGTAGTATGAGAATAGGCTGCGTGTGGTGGGTCTTCGAGTGCTGTTTCTCACGTTTACTTCCTCGTCGGGCAGCTAACTGGATGCGGCAAAGGCCAGCAACTGCAGATGCACTCTACGTAACAGATTGGTGTCCCAATTTTAACCGGGAATAAGTTGCAATATGGTTCTCACAGAAAAATGCGTACTTGTGGGAAAGCCAACACGAGAGGTTTCCCGAGAATTACTCGTGGTTGAGACGAACGCAGGGGTCAACCATGCAAACTTTGTTGTTTATTGATTGCCTTTTGAACGCGACATCTTTAAAACGCTCATTTAACGGAAATTTCGGTGTGGGCGTCGGTGGCTGCGCCGGTGACATTGACTGTCTGCGAAACAGCAGCGTTTTCAATGAACGAAAAAAATTGAGGAAGGTGAAAAAAATAAATGATAAAAATCGTGGGTTCGAGTGAGAATCCAACACACGGCATCTACGTAGCAAGGAGCTGTTCTACCGCAAAGCCCCCCCCCCCCCCCACAGACAGACAGACAGACAGACAGACAGACAGACAGACAGACAGACAGACAGACAGACAGACAGACAGACAGACGGACGGACGGACGGACGGACGGACGGACGGACGGAGAGACGGAGAGACAGACTGTCTGACAGACAGACAGACAGACAGACAGACAGACAGACAGACAGACAGACAGACAGACAGACAGACAGACAGACAGACAGGACGGACGGACGGACGGAGAGACGGAGAGACAGACTGTCTGACAGACAGACAGACAGACAGACAGACAGACAGACAGACAGACAGACAGACAGACGGACGGACGGACGGACGGACGGACGGAGAGACGGAGAGACAGACTGTCTGACAGACAGACAGACAGACAGACAGACAGACAGACAGACAGACAGACAGACAGACAGACAGACAGACAGACAGACAGACAGACGGACGGACGGACGGAGAGACGGAGAGACAGACTGTCTGACAGACAGACAGACAGACAGACAGACAGACAGACAGACAGACAGACAGACGGACGGACAGACGGACGGACGGAGAGACGGAGAGACAGACTGTCTGACAGACAGACAGACAGACAGACAGACAGACAGACAGACAGACAGACAGACAGACAGACAGACAGACAGACAGACAGACAGACAGACGGAGAGACAGACTGTCTGTATGACAGACAGACAGACAGACAGACAGACAGACAGACAGACAGACAGACAGACAGACAGACAGACAGACAGACAGACAGACACAGACAGACAGACAGACAAGAGAGAGAGAGAAATCTGAATGTCATATAGTGCGATGAGTACCCATAATGCCTGAAATAGTATTGTGTGGGATAAACATGCAATCACGCCAGTCATCAAAAAAAGCTTATTGCGCAACGAGTGGGTGTTTTAAAGGCCCGCTCATAAGAAATTAACGAGACATTTGAACATCCGCATGAAAAGCATCAGCAAAGTGAGGAGCTGCCAAAGTTCGCGCGTAAAGGCGTCTTGTCTTCGTAGGAACTGCACGAAGTATCTGGAACCATGCTCCCAACTCGCCGGTTAATGGCAATGGAAATTATGTGGCATTAGCTGCAATAAAAGTGTGGAATTAGCGAACCTCCAGGTTTGAGACGAATAAAAATGAGAAAAAAGCAAAAGAAAAACGAAAGTCTAAATCGAAAAAAAAAATGCTGCATACTTTTCAAATAGTTATGCAGACTAGATAGCTAAACGATGCATCATCAGAGAGAAATAGGCAATCGGTAGCATATTCTCGCATGTGACGCGACCTGTTGCATCAATAAATTTTTTTTAATATTTTATGACTCCACTATGCTCGCGAAAATGAAGTTTGTGTTTTCGGGGTGCAACTTTCAAACTGAAAAAGTCCTAAACTTTTCAAAACATATTTAGGAGTCTTGGCTATTCAGTTACATCTTCGAAATTATGAAATATTTGCAAACTCCTCTTAGTTACCTACTTAGTGAACACTTTAACGGCAAGGTATCTTCTAAAAAAAAAGGGTGGTACTTTTCATTGTGGACGAGTGAACGCTTTGAGTGACGGAGCAATGACATTTATGAAATATATTTATTTGCACAATGAACGATAATTTGTGACATGAACGGAGGACAGACACTTCAGAGATTTAGTGGTGTTTACGAACTATGAGGTAGTAGGTGTTTGTCTCCATATTCACCACCCCATACTTAAATAATTAGCGCAAAAGAGACAAAGGACAAGGCGAAAGATATAGACAGGATGTGTCATTACCTGTATATAGTAACTACGAAGTTACTATTCACGATTACTGTGAAAAGCCACCGAGAAGTAGTTATACGATTTATGCACTCAAATTGACCACTTCAAGCAAAGGGCGGAGCTTTCGACGTCCAGGATCCTCGGGTTTATCCATTTGTACCATTGTCTCCCCAGCACACTAAACGGTCGCTTATGCAAACATACCATCTTGCCCTCCATCTCCTATGCATCAAAAGCCTGCATAACAGTCCATTTTTCCCAACTAAGAATTTGAAAAACCGTGATCTATCACTGCAGCGAACCATCTTATAGTCGCACTCAGTGCTTTTTTACACAGCCCGGGCATCATCCCTCCAAATACTCGCCAACGAGCCACGGAATTTTTTATTTTCTCTCTCCGGCATATTACCCACCTTGGAACTAAAATCTTCTGGACAGACGAAATTCGGTATCTGTGTTCTCCTTGGTTCCATCACCCCTCTGTCCGCCTACCGTTTCTATATTCAATAAACTTCCTCCGATCACAGACTGCACAACGCCCCTTGCTCCCACACTCCGTGTCTATAAACAGATGGCTTATGCGCCTCCTGTGCATCTGGTTCAGCTTTCGTCATCACCAACCATACGCAGCAGGTTTAAAAGGTAGCAACGTTCTCAGTCGTCAATGATTCCAGTACCTCCATTTCCGAATTATAGCACTTTACGAAGCATTATTATATATCAAGGGATCTCGTCCCTCCTCTTCAGTTCACTTACACACCGATTTCCAGTCACTGCTCGCCAAACTCTGTAACATCTTCAACGACGATGGATGCATTGGCCCTCAGGTTACTTCTCCATGATGTTGTTTCCTTCGGTACAACCACAGGCCACATTCACGCCCCTGAGCGCATGATAATTCTAGGTAATGTATTGCCAGACCATTTGGACTCCGTTGCGGCAATTCATAGAGTCCTCCGTTTCGCTGGATTTTCAACGTGCTCGATCAAAGCTAAATCCAAAACAATCCTCAGATCTCAGTGGCAAAATAATTTTTTTTTTCATTCCATTCCATCTAAGTGTTATACCAATTGGCAATGCGAGGGCGCTGGGACTTCAGTCTACAACTGGATCCCTTGACTATACAGAATACACAAATAATGATTTCCACCACACAGAACCTTTCCACGTCTGCTCGCAGGGGTCTCAAATTCATCTCCGGCTGCTCTACCATTTAGCACTTCTATTATCTTGCGCCCCTAACCAACAAGCACAGCGCGCATTATTACAGCAAGAAATTTTCATGGGAGCATCTGTTACTATTATCAATCAACCCACCACGCCCCCGATGCACACCTCTATCACACTTCTTCGCTTATCATCCGAAATCTCTATCACTCCCATACACATCACCTTTTGTATTATTTCGAGTTATCTTAAGCGTCATCTTGGGCATCTGCCTCAGTTGCGCAGAAAGCAACTAAAGCACTGCTACTTTACTTAAAGTCAACAAACTTGAGCGACCGCCTGTAGACTGTGTGTGCTCACCGAGTGTGATCGTGATTGTGTGTACCTTCTCATCTCTCTGCAACCTCTTTTCTCCCCTTTATCCCTTCCCCAGTGCAGGGTAGCAAACCGGATGTGCCTCTGGTTAACCTCCCTGCCTTTCCTTGCATCTTTATTTCTCTCTCTCTCTCCCCTGCGGTACAAAGCGATGGCGTCACCGGGTCAAAGCTCACCTTATCCGCCATCATTATCATATATAGCACCCTCATTCACGACTTAAATGACCCTCCACTTCCTACAAAACGTTCTCAACGGACATTTTTAGCTCACTCACTGCTCAACACATTTTTCTTTAGTGGCAGTACATGGGCTGCAAGAACCACCTCTCTACTATTTGGCTTCCGGCAACCATCTCTACTGCAGTCTCCAACGTGGCTGTTGCTGTATACGCTCGGAGCCCACCACACGGATCCTACCAGAAGTTCCTAGCACTCCTCCGTGTCGAGCCTACTCCCTCTTCTATGTCTAATTAGATACATTTCTGTTGCACCAATAAACGGCAAACTAGCACTACACGTACCCATAATGTTATCAGTGCCCCTCCCTCCCCTTAACATACCACTGCCCGAAAACCCCATTTCCCTTCTTTGGCATACGCAGGCGACGCCACGTCATCGGTACATGTCGCACTTCTTCATTCGCTACCAATCTCTTTCCCGGTATTCATTCTTTTTCAAACCCTCCGCATACTTTTTTCTTCTATAAACGTGGTTTTTCTTTGAAATCATAGCCTTGGGAGAACTCCCCTCATAATTTGTCGTAAATTGACTTCAACCCGTTACACCTATTGGTGGTGCCGGTCACCCCCTCTTTCATATATGTTCATGTACACACCGGGGGACATAGTAGCGTTAGCAAGCTTTGAGCACTACAATTAGACGACAGCAGGTTTACTTACCCGACTTTGTTTGCACGTACGATTGACAATTTCATATCGAACTATATTCATTACAAAACCACGAATACAAGATACAAACAGTGCGCTTTGTCGAATTATGGAGTTGAGCTCACCAGAACGATGGCAGATAATGTAAAACGCCTTGAGGTAAAGGGGTTTCACATGAATGTCTAAACAATAATCACTTAATGTATTGTTTCTTGTGATAACCATGGTAAATAGAATGCATACTGACCCATTCAATAACAACGCATATAAAGAGGCATGAGTGGACCATAAATAAAAGACACACAGATGCTCACACAATATCAAGGTTACTAGGCTACAAGTAATTCTAATAGCACTGGGTGGCATACCGGATACTAGCATCTGGTTAACGGCCCTGCCTTCCTTTTTTTTTCTTCTCGTTTCTCTTAATAGCACTGTTAAAGCAAAAAAAAATGGGCGGGGGTGAGGGGAGTTTTAATCACAATAAAAACAACTCCCCCGCCCCACCCTTTGAGCACGTTCTTATAGCTTTTATAGCATTAGGAACATGATGAGTATCTGTTGCAATAAACGACATTACGCGTAGTACTTCAAAGTGGTCGTAACAAATGGCGCATATTCAGAACAAACTCTGCAATTTTCATTATGACTGCACGTTACATGTCCACGGGGAAAACTCTGGATCTTAATGAAGCAGAGAACTCATTACCACGACACTACGCTGCACTGCAGCTATGCGCGCTCTGCGCGCAAGGCAGTGCGCACGCATCGTGGCGGCATCGAACGGCACGTAGGAGAAACAACGTCGCGTTTTGTGCAGCCTCTGAGATGCGTTCATCTTCGCTTGTTACCTGCGGAGTGTCTCGCACTACCGTACCCAAAGCACGGCTGCTCGATGGAAACGCACGAGGTCATGCGGTTTTACTATAGCTTTCATCAAGCGGCCGAGCCCAAACACGGTGGTCCCGCAGACGAAAGCACTGCGAGCTCCACCATCGCAAGAAAAGAAATCACTTGGCCTCCGAAGTAACAATCATCCAAGCAGAGCAGAGCCAGGCAGAGCACGTTTTGAATCTCAGAGGCTGAGTGTCCCACGCACCGCGTGGTATGGACGTTGGGCGCGCGTTGGCAGTGATGGCGCTACATGCATGTGTTACCGTATTGCAAGGTTGAAAGTTTGAAATCTTGTCCAACACGGGGATTGACAACCTTCCAGAATGCGACTCGATAGGTTGGTGGAAATCAAAAGATCACAAATTGTAGTGACACCTATCGGACATCAATTTCAAAGTTTAAGAACGAATCATAACGTTTGAATAGGCGCAAAATGTCGCAGTAAACGGCATGCGGAGCAAATTGGTGAACGGCACAAGAGTGGTGAGGGCATTGATATTACTAGAACGTATTTTCTTTCCTTTGTCGACTGTTATTCAGCGGCACCATGTGTAGTGTTTAAAATTGCCGTTTCCGTGTCAGACAGTGTATATGAACTTGTGGATTATTTTATGCATATGTGGCCTGATAGTTAAATCTGACAAACGACAAATGAAGTTGCAATTTATGTTATGTAAGCAGCAGTACCAATGCAACATATAGTTTTATTGCTTTTTTAATATTTACTTGTTCTAAATGTCACGATATTTACTTGTTCTAAATGTTCTAATGCTTGCTCTCTGTAGTATAAAAGCTATTTACAAAGGTAATTGCTAGCAGAGTAAAGAAAACATTAGAATTCAATCAACCAAAGGAACAAGCAGGATTTAGAACAGGCTACTCAACAATTGACCACATTCATACTATCAATCAGGTAATAGAGAAATGCTCAGAGTATAACCAACCACTATACATAGCCTTCATAGATTACGAGAAGGCGTTTGATTCAGTAGAAATATCAGCCGTCATGCAGACACTGCGGAATCAGGGCGTAGATGAAATATATATAAACATTCTGGAAGAAATCTACAGGGGATCAACTGCTACCATACTGCTTCATAAAAAAAGCAACAGAATACCAATAAAGAAGGGTGTAAGGCAGGGGGACACAATCTCCCCAATGCTATTCACTGCGTGCTTACAGGACGTTTTCAGGAGCCTAGAGTGGGAACAGTTAGGGATAAGAGTTAATGGAGAGTACCTCAGTAACCTGCGCTTCGCCGATGACATTGCATTGCTGAGTAACTCAGGGGACGAATTGCAACTCATGATTACGGAGTTAGACAAGGAGAGCAGAAAGGTGGGTCTTAAAATTAATCTGCAGAAAACGAAAGTAATGTACAACAACCTCGGAAAGGAGCAGCGCTTTGCGATAGGTAATAGTGCACTTGAAGTTGTAAAAGACTATGTCTACTTAGGACAGGTAATAACCGCAGAGCCTAACCATGAGATTGAAGTAACTAGAAGAATAAGAATGGGGTGGAGCACATTCGGCAGGCACTCTCGAATTATGACAGGTAGATTGCCACTGTCCCTCAAGAGGAAGGTATATAACAGCTGTATCTTGCCGGTACTTAGCTACGGAGCAGAAACCTGGAGACTCACAAAGAGGGTTCAACTTAAATTGAGGACGACGCAGCGAGCAATGGAAAGAAAAATGGTAGGTGTAACCTTAAGAGACAAGAAGAGAGCAGAGTGGATTAGGGGACAAACGGGAGTTAAGGATATCATAGCTGCAATAAAGAAGAGGAAATGGACATGGGCCGGGCATGTAGCACGTAGACAGGATAACCGCTGGTCATTAAGGGTCACCAACTGGATTCCCAGAGAAGGGAAGCGGGGTAGGGGGAGACAGAAGGTTAGGTGGGCAGATGAGATTAAGAAGTTTGCGGGTATAAATTGGCAACAGCAAGCACAGGACCGGGTTAACTGGCGGAACATGGGAGAGGCCTTTGTCCTGCAGTGGACGTAGACAGGCTGATGATGATGATGATGATGATGATGATGATGATGATGATGATGAATGTCACGATGAAGGTTAACTTTTGTTTGATATATTTCCCACTACTACGATGACCTTCATGCAGGAGCGTTGATGTTCATCCCAGCGTCACAACTTGATTGCTGGACACACTGATCTATAGAGAGAGTGTGAACCTATTTATCGGAGTTGCATGTTTATTTATACCAACAACACTGGTGAAGGGAACCTGTAGGGTACCAGTTCAGCATGCACGCTGAAAAATCAGAGCCGCGTACGACGCTGCCATTCTGGTGCGCACAGCATCTGTAGCAGCAGCGAAGAGATTGAAAAAGGAACATTAAAGCAACACACCCCATACAAGACCACTGTCTAAAGTGGTTAAGCTTATATTAACCCGACAAGTGTCTGTCATGAAAAACACATTTGGCCTAGAAAGGACTCGGTTCAGAAAACCGTGAGACGAGCAGTGCGCTTGTACTGGGAAAAAATTGCACGAAAAACTGAAGCGCTAATTACTATTACGTCATGAATAAGTGCCTGTGATACCTGGGTGAAAGTACCACTACACTGTACAGGACGAAATACGCGGAATTTAGCTGTGTCTTTTTTTTACCGTTGATAATCCAGCGTGGATTCCCGTGTTACCAATTTTGCTAGAATGCCAGAGATACAGAGAAGGTATACAACTTGTCCCGTATTCACAATAGAATGTGCTCAACTTCCGAAGTGCCACGGGATTCCCGATATGTCCAGCGTCTTCTCCTTCGGAGAAAATGGACGCTCCGGTAGTACTGTATAACGAATAAAAACGCTGTCCAATTATAGCCAACATCGACTCTTTTCGTTTTTAATTAAAACTATATACATTGTATTTTCTTTCCTTTGTCGCCCTTCCGTTTCTCTAGGGAATTTCTGTCCTGAATACTCCCCTTGGCTTCGCAACGTCTATAGCATGCAAGCGCCATAGATGCGCCGGCAGAACTCTGTCAATAAAGAGCACTCTCTCTCTCTTTCTCTCTCTCTCCCTTTGTCATTTTTTGCGTTAACCCTCCAATATGAAATTATTAATAACCATCCCGATATACTACTTTTCTGAATAGCACTGTTTTCTCCCGTGTGCACGTGCAAAACATCCAAATCAGGAGGCGCTACAATTGAAAATTTGCACCTGGTATACAAATTCACTAGTCTTGTGGGAATATTCGGGCACTTCGAATATTTGAACTGTACTGGACAGCAAGAGGCAGTGGGGATATTGCTAGAAGAGAAGAGGCCAACGGGTTGCTCATGAAGCTTTTGTTCGGGTGCATTCCTGTGCGTTACGTCCCGCTGCCCTACGCTACCATGTGACGATTTTGTCCCCTAGAACGTCTCATAAGTTTGGTGGAGGTGCTATATTACAGTAGCAGAGTGTTTTAACTCACTTCCACTCAAATTTAAATTACCAGAAATTTAGGAAGCATTCAAAATGAACGAGTCTGTGTACTTTAATCCGTATGTAACACGCTGTAAAGATGCTTTCACTGCAGTAAATAAATGCTATGCACAAAGTACACCTATTCAGGGGAAATTTGCACTGCCGCGAAGCGCCACAGTAAGTATCATGGGAGAGGCCTTTGTCCTGCAGAGGGCGCAGTCAAGATGATGAACATGTTTCTCTCACATTGATTCATCATTCACTATTAGGTTCAAAAGCTTCTTATACCGGCTTATACGCTCTAAGTACAGTAACTTTTAATACGTGACATATTTTACAGGTTATCACTTGCATTCTACCGAAAGTCAAGTCCTGCTGCTATTCAAAGTTGCTTTCCCTTCCTTTGAACGAAGAATAATGACATTCACGCATGCCTTGTTTGCATTTAAAAAAATTGTGAAGGTTATTTTTGTATGCCGAATATGAACATTGTTCTTCATATTATGTGACACACGCTATTCGAATTAGATTCGAAATTATTCGACCAAATCTCTAATCAATTTGAGTTCACTTCCAACCTAAAATTTACTATTCGCGCAAGCCCGACATTCACAACGGGCGAAGCCAGCGCACGGCGCCCTTCTTTCTTACCTGGTTCTTTGGCGCACGTTAGCAGTTTCTCTCGCCTTTGGTGCCTGGCTTCCTTGCCAACGGACGTCTCGAAGGCGAGAAGCATGTACTCCTCTATCATGACGCGCAACATGTGGACGTGACCTGCAAACGCACGCGTTCCGAAGTACGGGTAAGTCACTCGGGACTCCAACGTTAGCGCTGTGGGCGTTCGTTGGCGTACGTCACCGTTAGTTTTCAATATTCGTTTCGCCGCATTGCGCGTTCGCGCAGAGTGGTGGGGGGGAATATTGATAACTAACGGTGGTGTACGTAACGCTTTATTTATATTCCCCGCAGGGTGTGTTTGCGAAGTGTTCAATTTGCTCTGTATAGATGTGCTTACAAGATACGCGACCATTCCCATCCAACCCTAACCGAATCGGGGGGGGGGGGGGGACTGGGAAGCAACCCTGCTCGGCTGGCACGACTTTTACGTCCAACAAGCCTTAGTCGAGCGCGCTTGAGCGGTTAGCCCCACTGGAGCCCCAAACTGGGAGCACTAATTCGTATTTGTAAAGAGCAGTCCCTAACGGGCTGGTCCCGGCACACCTGTCACTCTGCAGCAAGTCAAATAAATGTTTTAACCGCCACCACCCACACAATATCGGTGGTTCTAAATCACATGCACGCAATTAAAAACAATACGGCGTGGTTTAAGGCGAAAGCCTTAGGTGTCCCATCAAACACGAAAATTGACCACCGGCGACGTCTCACGACATGACGTCAACGTATGACTTGATCATGATGTCACATAACGTGACGTCACGTGCTGACGTCACCAGATGACGTCGTGGCCGAAAGCGGGCCGATCATGGAGGCAGTGCAAAACCACGCTAGCTGCAGAAAACATCAATACATCGATTGAGAAGGAAAATATATCTTTAGCTTTCAGGTCGTCCTAAGCGAATATATAAAATACTGTCTTCTTTTTCAGATTTCTTCCCGATATATGGACACATATATTTAGAGATCTCTGCAAGAAGAAAATAGAATTGTATTTCAGCAGCTTACCGAAGCTCTGTGCCCGGCACAAGGTCAAGTGCCGCATGATGGCCGAGAAAAGCAGCATCCAGGAAAGCATGAAGTCCTTGTATACAACGCTACGACTGTGCGTCGTGCCACTATGTATTCCTTCCTGTCGTCAATATTCCAGAAAGCACACAACATAGTCATTTGCAAATAAGCATAAACATTTCGACAGAAATAAAATGACAGCAATGGGAACTGCGCGAGCTTCCACATTTCATAATATCGAATTATCTTTTATATAGGATTATTTTCAGACACGGCACTACTTGAATGTTACTGCGTAAAAAATATACGGCTACACCGAAACAACTAGCCTGGAAGTCTTCATACATCGAACATCGGGGAGTGAGAAACGCCTGTGGAAGTTGGCTTCTCCTAAAAACAAAGCTGGCTTTCATTCTCACAAAAGGGGGCTTTTCCGCATGCATTTGGAAGAGCAAGCGGTGTGATTAGGAGGGGTCCGGGCGGAGCGAGTAAAAACTACCGCTTGTCGTCGCAAGCTTTCTTTAATAATTCCTCGTTGTGTGTGCTCCTGTTGAGTGCAGTCGCCTATCGCTTATATATATATATATATATATATATATATATATATATATATATATATATATATATATATATATATATATATATATATATATATATATATATATATATATATATATATATATATATATATATATAAAGTCAAACGAACATTATTTGTCGCTCGTATATGCCCACGATGAATGTATTTATAAAATCTGAAAGCTGTCTTTTCTGACGCACGCTGTTCACATAGATACCACATTTTATAGCACATATACTGCCCCCCGGTCACAAACAGTGAAAAATTTAAACAAAAATAACACTAAAAAAACAAATTTTTACGTATTGCTGTGAAGGCGTCTTCTTTATAGTATCGAAAAGCTATGCCGTGAAGCCACCTTCTGTACAAAAAATACGGTTTTTGAAGTTTTATTTTTGTGCGTGTTCGATATAAGCGGACTTGATGGTGCTAACGTCACGAGCAACAAGCGCGAGTGTGCAGAAGTGATGACTCACGGTGGCGGCGTTGTCGAGAGCCATGTCCATCCATTCAGTCAAGTCTTCAACCGAGGCGTGCTTCTTCAACAGTGAGAGCAATTCGGCAACACCTGCAAGTTGATGTCAACGTTCGAAGTACTAGTCCACTTAACGATCTAAATGTGGTGGTCCTATTCAATGCGGAACACGGCAATTAATAAGGAATGTCATCATCATCATCAGCCTGACTACGTCCACTGCAGGACAAAGGCCTCTCCCATGTTCCGCCAGTGAACCCGGTCCTGTGCTTGCTGCTGCCAATTTATACCCGCAAACTTCTTAATATCATCTGCCCACCTAATCTTCTGTCTCCCCCTAACCCGCTTTCCTTCTCTGGGAATCCAGTTAGTTACCCTTAATGACCAGCGGTTATCCTGTCTACGCGCTACATGCCTGGCCCATGTCCATTTTCTCCTCTTGATTTCGACTTTGATATCCTTAACCCCCGTTTGTTCCCTAATCCACTCTGCTCTCTTCTTGTCTCTTAAGGTTACACATACCATTTTAATAAGGAATGTACAGCGATGCATTCCCTCAAACCCGGAAGCATGAAGCTCACAAATGCAGTGTCAAGACGAGCCCTATTACGTCAAAGCGTTTTCGAAGAACTCGTACACAGCAAATTATTATGCAAGGCGAGACTTGTGTCTTTTCCTACTGAACCATTTTTCATTATGTTAGTTCTTACTAGTATTGCTTCTTGATTACTACGTATGAGGCTTGACGCTTATAATTCTTGACTGTGCTCACCAGCTTTACCGCTGTTCAGAAGAAGCTTATCGCAAGCTGTTGCGCACCCTCGCCACATTTTTTTCATTGTTGATAATATACGAACGGATCACTAGATGCATAGTTTATTTTGTGTGTATACGTTGACACAGCAAAAACATTTTTTGCAAAGCCGACACAGCGTCTTACCCATTGCAGATGCCGTTCTGCCATTCTGAAGGCAAGGCGAAGGCTTCTTCGACGGTTTCATCCATTACAAGCTTGCTCAAGTCGTCCAACATGTTCTGTGTGTAGCAGGCGTTAGATAGCACGCTCCGGCATGACTGAAATATGTAAACAGAATTCGTACAGTGACACGGTGCATTGGCAAGCTTTCACAGAAAAGTGACACTCCACCTGCGCCAGCTTTGTAAACGACATCTGTCTCTTGAAAACCTTGGTCCACTCCTGGAGAACTGCGCGGAAAGAAAAATATGACGTCTTAAGCAGCTAAATAGGTGTCGTTCATGCGGTCAATGCAAGGCCACTTACCTCTGATCTTTGTCTGAAGTAATAGCGAAGCTGGAATAACACTGCGCAGCCAGCCAGGAAGTTGACTTGTGAAGAGGCTGAGTTCCTGTTTAAAACTGATAGGTGAAAGAAAAATGAAATTACAGCAACCTTAATCTCTCTTCTGTTAGCTTATGTGACTCGAATTTGCAAGAAGAGTACCTTTGCGGTAGCTCCTGAATCTCTGTGGGAGTCAGAATCTCTTGCATTGCCTGAATTAAAAAAACAATATTTGTGCTTTTACTTGATTTTTGAGTGTTTCAGACACCTGCAACGTTTGTAATAATTCGTTATTTGTAAACGTGAAAAACAGAACACACAGATATGAATTTTTGCAAGAAAATAAAATGTCTTGTATTTGATCCACTATTTGATCGTAACACAACAGGTCAAGACGTGAATAATTTAGGTCGTAAACTACATCTTTTTTTTTTTCGAAAGGCCTTAAGTGGATGACAAGAAATAACACCCGCTTCCGGGTTAGTGACCTGTCAGGGACTACCACGCTTACATATACAAGTTGACCTACTGTTTGTGCAATTTGGTTATTAATATTCGTCAGAAAAATTCGGAAGGCTTACCGCGTAGAGGTAGTCGTCCCACACAGATACAATGTCACACACAATGGCACTGTGAAGCAACGACAAGAAACCTTCCTGCAGGCTGCTCCAGAAGTGAAGTACCATATCCTGCACCTTGAATAGAGACGCAGGACGTGTGACTGCTCGAAGCCACATTATTAACGACCACTGAGTCATACGTATATGGTGCCGGACTCACTATAGTTGCAACATTAAATGATCAGGAAAGGAAAGAAAGATCGCAAAGCTTAAGAGATGTAAGTGAGGAAGACTTGAAAGAAAACATACAATGAGGGCACTTGTACAGAACATGGCTTGCATATATGTTCCCAGCCAATCATTTTACTATGAGAATCCCGTAGCAACATAACGAAATGCGGAATTATAGGTTTCAAAGCATCTGCATATAAGTATTCAAACTAAAGCGGATTAAACAAATGCCAATTAGAACTGAGAGGAAAATTTCAACTCCATATACTCACTGCCTTGAAGTCGGCTATCATGACGGCATCAAGAAGGCTGTAACAGTGCGCACGGTACATGGACAGGAAGCCCTCCGCCTGAAGCGAGATTGAACATGCTATACGAACAAAAGCGTCTTGACAATAGCTTGTGCGGTAACAGCTGTTCATACCACAATGCGTAACATTACTTTCATAGGGGTGAACGTAATGCTACTAAGACCAGGGAATAGCCTCATCATTGAAGGCTTACTCTCGAACCTGAGTGGTTAGTGTGAGGAAAGCAGTTTTATAAACCTTGACGATAAGAAATAAACTCGAAAACAGGTAGAGGACTACCTAGCTTGCAATGTAACGAAGAACCGTATATATGTAAATGCGAAAGATGGGAAGGCAACAGAGTGCGTCCAAGCACAAATAGTAGTGGTCGATATCTTAGCAATTAATGAAATCAAAAGTGTACCTCTGCTGGTCACGTCAAGAGAGGGACACATGGACAGTTAGAGCGTCGGAATGGATACCAAGAGATCAGAAGGGCGGCGGAAAATGCCAAAGAGATGGGCGAAAGGACGAAATTAAAACATCAGAATGCATAAAATAGAATAGGCTACCGCAGGCCATAGTGGGTTGTACATTATTGGGAGACGCCTTCGTCCGGCACAGGACGTAAGATAGGTTGATGATGTCGACGACGATGGCGATCATGAGAATGGTGATGAAATCAGTGATTGCCGTATGAAGCGGGCATGTAAGTCAAAAACTCTACATTTCCCCTAAAGACATTGCAAAGCGAAGCGTTTTGTTTGCTCTCGTACCCTTGTCCAATCGACAGTCACGGTAGAACTCAAATCTCGAACGTCAGGAATGAACTCCCATTTCTTGCGGCTTGTGCAAGGCGCTGGTTGTTTGATATGCTCTTCCTGTTATATACATAAAAAAGGGATTTATTTCGTGCTGTTGTAGCAAGGAGAATTTGATTCTTACCTCGATGCACTTGACCTTCTGACCCGAGAACCTTAAAGAAAGCGAAGAGCGTGTCATTACAGTGAAGCTATACCATACAATCACGGTATCTCTGAAAGTCAGAAATACAGTTCACACTACTTACAAAGGTGACGACGCATTGTCTACTGCCTGTATCGTTAGGTTCAAACAAAAGGGATACTGCTATGTTCGTTGTATATTAAACAGCAATTCCCATAACTGAGTTGTTTCAGTACGTATGTTTAGCATTAACCATTCCAAAGTGATATTCAGCATGTTTCAGCAAAGTTTTCAGAGAAAAAAAAAACCCTGCTGGGCAACGAATATTGTCGTTATCAGATAATAAAACAAACAAGATAAACATATGTGTGCCTAGTAAAGTGTGAATCAAGCCGGGTTACACTCAATGCTTTCTGTAGTGAAATAACCCCAAACAAGTGAGCTCATTCGGAGGTCTTGAACTGGATGAACCATTTATGCTTACAAATTGTCGAATATAGAAAGGACAACAGAAAGCGACCACTATTGTCGCTGTTCACCAGCACAAGATCGCACTTTCATGTAAAATACGGTCTGTTTTAAAGCGATTATTAGTACACTTTTATTTCAAATAAACTGGCGTCAATAAGCAGGAAAAAATATATGTGAAATCGACATGGGTGGAAGAGGAGATAGTTCAGTCTGCATCTCTGCAACTAAAATGTCAGCAAGGAAACTAAAGCATGTAAGACTACTATGTTTGTACCCACTTTGTATAAGCAGTCAAAAAAAAAAAACACACTGGACGGGCTCTGCCACTGTTTCTACCACTGTATATTTAACTGGTCTTCGCAGCTAACACTGACCCACCGTCTGCCGATGAACTTTTGTACTGGTTATATGAACACAGTGCGTTTTTTTTTAAGTAAAGGCGCACTGCATAGATTACGAAAATTGCGAGGCGTCGCTTACTGTTTTGAAATATGCTCAAAATTAGGCAGACCTGGACTGTTGCCTACGCGAGCTTGATTTATGGCAATGCATGGACCCGAATTCATCGAATCATACCGACGTTGACTCGACGCTCTCTACAGGTAAAAACACAAGGCTATCTAAAAGCAACGTTTGTTTATTGAGATTATTACCTTGTAATGTCTTTGCCGCAGTATGCCTGATCGTAGTAGAAGGACGTCGGCTTCAGGCCTATACCGTAATAGTGGTACCTGAACGAATCCAGGAGATTTCTTTTGTCATTAGCATCAAATTTCTTGCCAAACGCAGACAATCAGTAATGTATAAAGCAGTAGAGAACCCAAAGGCATATGTAGTGAACTCAAAGCACTGCTGTCTAAGAGACTCACCTCGACTGCCCCCTCGTTCCAAGCCTCCTGGTTGTAACTGCCGGGAACTTCTGTCGTATGAGCTGCACAGAAGTTAAAATGATTGCAATAAAAGTATTGTGGTTTTATGCCCCTAATTTACGATATATTAATCAGTGACATCGTAGTGGGTGGCTCCACAAATTTCAACCAGGTAAGGTTTTTAACGCGCGTCGACATCCAAGTACACAGGCGGCATCTAACGTTTCGCCTCCAACGAAATGCGGTCGCCGCGGCCGGGATTCGATCCCGCGTTTTTCGAGATCAGGGAAAGCGAAATAATGATGAAATGTTTGTGCAGACAGCAATACGACAGCGCACGTACCCTTCTAGTCGAAAATTCGTCTTCTCGAACCTAGAATTTTTTTTCTTTTATGGCAGTCGCAATCAATAGCTGCTCTAAAATAGAATTTCTGTTCCCCGCATTTTGGGAATCGAAGTTAGCGCACGAAAAACAAACTTCGTACGTTCGTTGCCTTGGGCACTGTTTCTTCTTCATGGCAAAAACGAGTCTGAAAAACTGAAACAAATGACTCAAATTACCCGCAGCTTAGCTTCATGGGCTTATCGATAGCAGTGCGAGCGTTGACCAAGTGTGAAGCGCTTTAGTGTGAGTGAGGGAGAAATGTTTAAGAAAGCTGATGGCGTCAAATGTGCTTAAAGGTTTTGCTGCTTCATGTAAAAGAACGGAAATGATAAGACACAGAAATAAGAACAGAGAACCACAATAGCGGAAGAAAGTGGAAAAGATAAGTTCTATCCAAAGTTGACTAAAGTAGTCAATATATAACACACCATGAAAAGAGATCGTCCTCAGATTTCGCTCTAAACATGGCAATACATCTATATATTGAAAACTATGACTAATAAAAGAAAGGAAAGCTAGGCAATCGTTAACGTTGGGCAACTCTGCCAACCTTGCCGAATGCCGCAGCTCCCATGGGTGGCTTCGAGCTCCTGCGGCAGTGGTCGAGGTAATGCTGGTACAAGGTGCACCGGGGTAAACACACGCCCGGCGACTCGATGTAGTTGGCTGACACCCTGCGGTTTGTAGTTGACCATCAGTGCACATATACGCACAAGTGATTGCAACAGTTATTAATGCGGTAACAAACAGAAGTAATAGAACATTCGCAATGATTCGCACAGTCCTATCGTAAACGTTTTTATCATACGCTTTGCAAACTAAATGAGTGTGACTCTACGGCAATATTGATTTAAAACGATGTATGTATTATAGGTCCGAGTTCGCACAGAACGCTTTCATGTGAGCACCATGGATTGCCACAGAAAATATGGCATGCTTGTGGGGAGACCTAGGGACGTAACCGGTTCGTAGAGGTATACCATTTGGTTTCGAGACACACGGCGATTCTCCTGCACCCAGATTCTTCTCCACCGTGTTGTTATGGTTAGATGCAACCTCGAGCCGTCATGTTGAGTGCACGCAAACGTAACCCACGCACACAAGCAAAAAAAAAAGAAACAAAAATCAAGAGCATGCTGGGAATTAATAAATTCCTCACCATTCCAAAGTGTCCCTGCTGCGAAGATCACATTCCACGACTCTACGTTTCCTCACTGTCTTCTGTTTCTTTGCATCATTCATCATTGCCAACAATCGAATGTGGAAAGAACATGGGGTTTCAATTATCGAGAGAAATGTGGCAGTGTTGGGGTCAGCGGTACTGCGGACCTTGGCTAGGGCTAGTAGACCTGACAGAGGGAAAGAAGTCCCCGTTACTGTGGAGCCGGCGCTACTTGGGCACGAGCAGCGACCACCTTTGATGTCCGCTGAGAAACATGCGTTGCTTCCGGCGGCCGCTCCCTTTGATCTTCTGCCGCTTCGCAGATAACGCTATCGCATCTTGCCACAGCAGTCCATTAAGAAGAACAACGAGGCGCGCTTTCAGCAAAACCAACGAGAAACTCGGTGTGTCACATCGCAAACGACCGCGCCTATACATACGTGCCTCAGGAAATACGCACGTTTGGTGTCCGACGTTCTGCCGGACATCCGTAAATATATAGGCCGCGGAGATGCCATCTTGGCAAACCTAGAGCCGCGGATTCTGTATTGCGAGGAGTCCTCGAAAGCGTTAGGCCAGTCCGCCACAAAGCTAAACCTAATCATGGATTCACATCTGCATCTCTGCGAATGCTGGAACCTAGGGCGTAGCAGAAATGTTGTCGAAGGGGTGAGGTGAGGGACGGAGTGTAATTTAATTTCCTTTTATGTATGTTAGTGTATATGCACCAAGCAATTATGTATGCGTGTATATATATATAAGAATTGCATATACAACCAATTTGATGCCAATGGGAATGTCAATAGGAAGATGAGTATTAGTAACACCAGACACGATAAGCTGATATGAAGCGCTGGTGCTTACGAGGATGATAGCCTTGAACACGCAGGGATGTTTTATTCGCCGTTCAGGAATACATCACTGCGACTGAACAATTTTCTTGCTAAATTGTGGGCTCACAACTTTTTTTATCTTCAAATTCGCAATTCGCACTTCAAATCATGTTCTGTTCTGTTCTGTTTTAACTGTTTTGCTGTGGAGAGGTTGAGGAGCCTATTGCCTCGGCTACTCCATATCACAAAGTTCTGCAGCGAAAAATAAAATAATAATACAGAACGGTACCCCAAAATTAACAATACGGAAAAGGAAAAAAAAAACACATAATAGCACACTGAAACCAGTTCAACTAACATGCCAATACACAGTTTTCTTCACGCAGTTCACACAGTCATAAACTACTTACACGCACACCTTAATACTCTAATGCCAGTATATACATGACCACACTTTACATAATACCCATTTCTGGCTGTCAGTCATAGGCGCTTGTCCAGTCCGGTCTCCACTAAAAAGTCTGTCAGGAAGATTATTGCCTTTTTCTGAAGATGCATCTCAGGCCATGGTCCAAGTAGTTTCTTTATTGTGAGGGGCCGTCTGTCCAAACTTGCTAATTTGTTCTTTAATTTTTCTCTTTCCTTCGCGTATTTTACGCACTCCAAAAAAATATGGCGAACATTTTCTTCTGCATGACCACAATGGCATTCCGGTGAGTTGGATTGATGTATATTGTGCAGGAAGCTGTTTGTGTATGCTACTTCCAGTCTAAGTCGGTGGATCAATGTCTCTAGGTGTCGTGGAAGGTCTGTCGCTATGGAAAATTTTCTGTGTGGATCAACTTCATAAAGTACTATTTCCTTTGATTTAGGGCTCTCAAACCATTTCTCCATCGAACAATGGTTAGCTCCTTGCGATATAAAATGTCGAATATCCGTCCCAGATATAGGGATTGTGCAATCCCGTCCTTCCTTCAATGCTTTCTTCGCGAGACTATCAGCATCTTCATTTCCCTTTATTCCAATGTGGCTGGGTATCCATTGGAATACGATGTTGTGACCCTGCGATGAGGCATATTCCACAGTTTCTGCGATACATTGTGGTATTTCACCATTTCTGTAAGGTGATCTCACATTTCTGATTAGCTGAAGAGCAGGTTTGCTATCAGTGCATATCACCCATTTTCGTGGCTCGGGATTCTCGCAGATAAGCTTAACTGCTTCAAAGATAGCCACCAATTCTGCTGTCGTCGATGAAGACTTGTGCGATAATTTGTACATCTTCTTTTCCTGAATTTCGGGTATAAAGACCGCACAGGCTGACGCTTCTTCTGTGCATGATCCATCTGTATATATCTTCGTTTTTTCATTATGCATTACATGAAGCTGATGAAGTACCAACGGTGCCGCTACTAGAGGTGCCATGTCTGCTTTCTTCTCTATGCCATCTATTTCACGGATAACGTTGAGAAGTGGCAGCGTCCAAGGTGGTTTTGAAGGTTTCCATTGTTTAAATTCTGGTACTACTGCTTGAAATGATGGTATAGTATCCTGTAGTCTCGTTGCCGTTCTTTGTGTTAGTGCACCAGTTAAAAAATGACTTTCATGTTGCGTGAAAATTCTAAATAAATTTCGAGATGTTTCTTTAGTTCGCAGTACTGCCAAAGGTGGCTCTCGAGCCTCCGCATACACTAAATCACTGGAAGTTGACCGTGGTAAACCCAGACATACCCTCAAGCTCCTTGCCAATAACAAGTGAAGTCTCCTTTCGGTGGAGGCTGGGAGTCCGTGCAACAGGGGTAGTGAGTAAGTTACGATGGGGCGTATTTAGGCAACATGTAGGGGCTAATAACGACTCTGTAGTACCACCCCATTTGGCCCCGCAGAGATGCCGGAGGATTCGAATGGCCTGATTCACTTTTTGTTCCAGGGATTGGACATGAGGCGACCATGTTAGTCTCCAATCTAAAATTACTCCCAAGAATTTATGAGTCTTAACCATTTTAATAGGCTGATTTTGCAGAATAATCTGAAAATTTCCAGGTCTTTTTAATGTAAACGGAAGTATGGCTGTTTTGGCCAGACTCAGTGCCATACCTCTTTTTTTTTTAGAAAATGGTCTACCTTATCCAATCCTTCTTGTAGAGTTTGTTGTATATCCAAAAACGATGGACCAGACGTCCATATACTTATATCATCAGCATATACTGAACATCTGATGTTTGGTGGAAGATTATACGGGAGCTGCGCCATGACTGCATTAAAGAGAGTAGGGCTTAGTACGCTGCCCTGTGGCACTCCTTGGTTGACGACATGTTCTGACGTTGGGCCCTCCTGCGTAACTACAAAAATTTTCCGGTGCTTCAGGAAGTCAGCGATCCAACGCAGTATCTTGCCCTTGAATCCCTGTAACGCCAGGCCTTCCAGAACGTGAACGTGACTCACTGTGTCGTATGCTCGGGTGGACATCAAGGAATACAGCGACAGTGATGTTTCCTTGCGTTCGTTGGTTTTCCACATCTGTGACCAAATCCAGAATGCAGTCCATTGTGCATATACCTCTTCTGAAGCCGGCTATGCTTTCTGGTAGTAGTTTTTTCATGTCTTGCCACCATAAAATTCGTTCATTGATCATTTTTTCCATCACTTTTGAAAAACAACTTGTCAAACTAACCGGCCTAAACGAGTCCAACTGCATAGGGCTCTTCCCTGGCTTTAGCAACGGTACTACTTTTGATATCTTCCAACTTTCCGGAACTTTTTCTTCTTGCGAAATTTTATTATAGATGTCCAACAGGTGTAATTTTCCTTTTTTTCACAAATTAGCAAGAGCAGCGTATGTAACTCCATCTGTTCCTGGTGAACTTGTTCGTTTTACTCAAGACAACACATATTGGAGCTCCTCTGGTGTGAAGCTGTCATCCAGATCTGATGAACTGATCGCAGAGGACTTTGTTACAACCGCCGAAGCTGATTCTGCTGAGGATTTATATTCGCTAGTTTGGGCGGTCTCTCCATTTCTCAGTATAAGATCGCAAAATTCTTCGGCAATCACACGTTCGCTAACTCCTCGAGACAGCGCTAGAGCCTGTAGTGGTCTCGAGTGGACTACTGGCTGTCGGAGGGCGCGTACCATGTTCCACAGTTGAGTTGCCGAGGTAAATGGAGAAAGTGAGGCACATAAATCTTGCCACCTTTTGGTTGAAAGCTTCTGCAGTTGGTTACGCATTGTAGTGTGTACTTTCTGTGCAACCTTGAAATCTTCTAAATTACCCGACCTGCGATATCTTCTTTCAGATCGGCGTCGTATTGCCCGAAGCCTCTCATACTCAGCGTCAACACCCGAATACCCATCTGGAATGGGTACTGTACGAGTTGCTTTTGTTAGAAATTTTTTTATCTTCGATGCATATGTTTCTGCGTCAGAACAGGGTTCAAGATTTTGTCTCTGTAGTTCTCGAAAGATTGCCCAGTTTGTAATTCTTGTTGTGCGGTTATTTCTCGTTTTCTTCAACTTTGGGTGATATATGAATACTGGCAAGTGGTCACTTCCTCTTGTGTCAGCGTCTGCAGTCCAGTCTGCTCCAGCCGCTAATTCAGAGGAGCACACAGTAATGTCTAGTACGCTGCAGTAGTTATGCACCCGTAGAAACGTTGGAAAACCATCATTTAGTATAGTGTAACCATAATCTTCGCATATTTTTACTATAGCAGATCCCCTTACACTACAACGCTCACTACCCCACAATTCATGGTGCGCGTTAAAATCCCCACATATAATTATGGGATCATGGTCAGATCTACACACTGCAGCCAACTCTGCGTATGAAACGTTTGCTTGAGGGTGCACGTAAACACTAACTACAGTTACAGTAACGTTACCAAACTTCACTTTGCATCTAACAAATTCCGGCGCATCTGTTTTTGAAGTAACCACAAGTGTCGACGGAATATCGCGTCTCACACACAAAATCACTCTGCTTTTTGCAGCAGGACGGTCTGCTTGGTACGCCACATAATTGGGCAAGCGAAAGTTAGTGGATACTCTTGTTTCGGAAATACACAAAATCGGAAACCCGTGCTGAGCGACGAATTTCCGAAAATCTCCACTCTTATTCTGCAAACCGTTGCAGTTACACTGGAATATTGCACTTCTTTTGTACCAGTTAGATAGTCCGGTAGCCATGATTACGACAAGAGAAGATGCTCAACATCTAGCAGCAATTTCACTTCTGGTAAAGAACCTGCTTGTGGCAGGGATCGTAGAATTGCTTTGAGAGCCGCAAAGATTATTGGCAAAATGACTTGCTCGCTTCCGGCTGTCTCCGCCGAGATCGCATTTCTCGAAGAAGTTTTGCTCAGCAAGCTGCTGTGACCCTTCCCTTTGGTAGTCAGTGGCTCCTTGGCTGTGTCTGGCCTGGTAGAAAGTTGCACTTCAGCATGTTCCTGGGCCCGGACTTCTTTTCCAACGCGATGTTTTGGTGCTGAGCGCTTCAATACTTCCGAGTAAGAGTCGTGGCGCCACTGTTTTGCACTTCTTTGTGCCGCAGGAACATCTTCGACTATATCCGCATTGGGTGCTGGACCTTTTTGTATCTTATGGTACCCTTTTAGAATTCTCTCTCTTTGTGCCGCTGATGCCAAACGGTTTCGAGAGCAGCCTGAGAACGACGCCGGATGTGGTCCAGCACAGTTTGCACACTTAGGTTGACGCTTCGAGGTGCATTCTTTGTAATCATGTGCGCCCGCACATACCTTGCATCTCTTGGTTCCCCTGCAAGTCTTAGCCTTATGCCCATATCTTTGGCAGTTGTAACACCTAACCGCCAGCTCAATGTATTCCTCGACAGTGTGAACCGTAAAGCCGAGAGCAACTCCTTTTGGCAATGGCATGTCATGTCTAAACTGGAGTATTACATTACGTATGGGCTGCATTGTGGCACTTCCATCTTCATTTCTTACCCATCTCTTTTGTCGTGTGACCGAGATTACTCCAGCGTCTTTAAGACAATCCAGTAGGTCATAATCACTGTATTCGAGTGGAACATCTCTTATCTTTGCTAGGGTCTTCATGTAAGACTGAGGTATCATCGCATGCACAGGCAATCCAGCCAGACTCTTGATCAGCAGCAACTTGTTTGCCGAGTACAAAGACCGTACTCCAACACAAAAACTTCCGTCTCTGTTGATTCTTGATGATGTCACTTTCTCATTGATAGCAGAGATTATCTCAGACGCTATGCGATTGGGATTCACCTTCCAGAAGGAGTCCTCGGCAGCGATTGGTCTGAATACCGCCGGTATCCCCGTAGCTCTGTTCTTGTGATGGGTGACCACCGTGTAAGCTCCCTCGTCTTCCTTGGATGCTTCTGTATCCATCTGTGTCATGTCATTAAGGGAGTACGTCGATGTAGCGTCATCGTTGTCAACCTCTTCCTCCTCTGTACGCCTCTTCTTGCACTGCGAGGCCTCACTGCTCTCTGTATGGGACGTCGATATTGTTGCTGAGCCTGCAGCAACTTGAAGTCGAGCGGGATGGATAAGTGGTGCTCCTCTTGGCGCTAGCGGTATCTCGTTGTCCCCCATACCCGGGCTTTGCCAGGTATGAGGCACGGGCCCACTAAGGGGCAACTCTGATCGCGATGCGTAGTGAAACTCCGACTCACCGATGTTTAGCTGCCACTCTGGAGACAGTCCACCCACCGCACACACTGTAAAAAGATCCTGAACTCAATATAATAACTGAATTAAGAGAGCGAAATGAAGCTACGGGCTTTGTTTTGTTTTGTTTCCCTGGGAGGCTGGCTCATACCCACTCAGGGGGATTGGCCAAGAAAGTGTAGTGCAGTTTTTCTGTAATCATTTTAACAATGTTTAATGAATTGGTATTATAATGAGATTAATGTAAAAATAAAAACAACATAAAAAGAGCAAACGAAAAAAAATCAAGTTGAGCAATTTTGAGTTTTGAGGTGTTATGATTAGCACTCAGCTGCGTTTACTTCACTCTGCCCTGGGGAGTAATAAATAATTTTTTTTTGATTGAAGATCACAATGGTATACGCTTGGTTGCCTGAATATAATTGCAAACGGCATTGAAAGCATCCCTGTGGCAATGTCCCAAAGCTGAGGCGCCAAAGCTTAGCGCCGTTTCCGCCGTTAATCTAAGGCCTATTTTCCGAAATGGCATAACTATTAACTTTTTTCTAAGTATCTCGTAGCGGCGACAATGCAAAAAATAATGATCTAGTGATTCCATTTCTCCGCAGAATGCGCAGAGGGGTGATGTTGTCTGACCAGCTCTGTATAGATACAGGTTTAGAGGGGGGACACGACATCGAAATTTAGTAATTAAGACTTCGAGCTTTCTGGACTGACTCCAGTGGTGTTGCCATGGAAACATGAGGTGGTTATAGTCTGTCCGTGTAATTACTTCTTCCATTCACTTCTTCTTCCTCCTCTCCTTCAAATCATAATTAAGTAACTTGCGTTTCCCCTCGTTTGGGTACGAGCCATCTGCAGAGGGAAACAACAACAACAACAACAACAACAACAACAACAACAACAACAACAACAACAACAACAACAACAACAACAACAACAACAACAACAACAACAACAACAACAACAACAACACAAATCAACTACAGCACACGGCGCCCAACTACAACTGACGTTAACCCGACGCTACGGAAGTATCAAAGGAATACGTATGTAAGCTTTAAAAAATCAGATAGCCAGCACTGCAACAACAATATACGTTTCACGAACTTTAGTGTCTATTTGAAAGGCAGTTCCGAGGCCTGGCGTGACTCTGAGGCAGAAAGCTTGATTGACGTGCAGAATGCTTGGGTTCGATTCCTGCTGGGCCCCTGACATTAATTATTTGCATTCGTCGAGTTAACGATACCGATGTGAGATTTTTCTTAAAGCCCATGCGTTAAAATTGTCCATGTGTGTTCTCGTCGTTTCTGGGTAGATATTAGGTGCCAATCCCCTGTGCCACATACCCGCATACCAGCAGCACGTACCCGCCCGTGAGAAGTTGCCACTGTGGGAAGTGTTTGACGACGTACGCGACGGGATTTTGACATTACTCATGTCTTGACTAGCGCGTCATATTCGTCAAACCATCTTACCCTCCCATGCTAATTTTGGTTCACGCCAGGTTAAGAGGGTGACCACGAGAACACTCGAAACGTTAGCGGCTAGATAGATGGATACATAGATAGACAAATACGCAGATAGACGTGAAATGTGTTTACAGTACGCAAAGAAACGCTGCGAATTTCAAAATCTGCGACAGAAACTAGTCAATTAGACGTCATAGGCGTATATGATTTGAAGCTGGAGCCGCGCGTTTAACCGCATGAGAAACGTACAGGACATCAAAACATTTGACGTAGTAACGCAATGATAGTCTGGTGCAGTGTACCAGTAATCTTCGTAATGTTGTAGGCCCGTGTGCTCAGATTTGGGTGCACGTTAAAGAACCCCAGGTGGTCGAAATTTCTGGAGCCCTCCACTACGGCGTCTCTCATAATCATATGGTGGTTTTGGGACGTCAAACCCCACATATCAATCAATCAACCAGTAATCTTCGAGTTCGACTGAATACAAGCTGATTTTCTGCGTACAACTGCCAGATGGCGGTAGGTTATGTTTCCCACTGTCCGCTGACGTGATGAGAGTTCTACGCATTCTAACAAGCGGAAGCGACCCAGTGGTATTTGACAGAGTTGGTCAGATACCACAAGTTTGTAAGCATAAGGATAACGTTACCGAGACCACTAGGTTAAACAGTACTGTGCCACTGATTGCATGAGAGAATGTGCTCGCACACCCCCGATCTCGGACGCCACGGTCGTAGACGAGTGCTTGCAAGCTTTCTCCATAGAATGCGCCACCTGTTCACAGCCCCTCAGCCACGATGATTTAGGCGGGAAAAAGATGGTCTCAAAAATGAACGCTTTTCTCAAACTTTGGTTCAGAAACGCGGGATCATATGAGAATAAAGAGGGCGGGAGTGTTCTATAGGCAACATTTTGAAAAATAATTTTTGGGATTAAGTCCTAAAAGCACGTTATTATTATGATGAACGCCGTAGAGGAAGGCCCCAGAAATTTTGACTACATGGGCCTTTTCGCGTCCATCGAAATGCAGCCACCGCGTTCGAAATTCGTATTCTGTTTAAAGGAAGGCGATCGAGTGTTACGGAATAATGATCACCGAATAAAGAAGGGAATGCCTGCAGTAAATAATAAATGTATGCAGATAGCTTTAGCAAGCCGGACGTAGCCAGAAATATTTCTGGAAGTGTGCTTCGATTCCCTTCATGTATATCTTCATGCGTTCATTTGTACCTGTGCGCATGCACATACGAAATAAATGTTTCAGCGGGGTGGGGCGGAGGAGAGGGTTGAGCGAACCAGCCAAACCAATAGCCCTGGCTGTGCCACTGAAGTGATAATCAGTCAGTAACTGAATTCAAGCACACGTCACCCGTAAAATTGTTTTTTCCCTGCAATCATGGGGCCGACAACAAAACACTTTTGTGGCAATTTCGTTGAAAAAGAAGGTTTGCAAAACACATCACCCGCCGTCGTGGTCTAAGTGTTTTGGATCTGGACTGCTCACGAGAAGGTCGCAGGATCGAAGCCCGGCCACGGCGGCACGTTAAAGAACACCACACGGTAAATTTCGGAGCCCTCCACTGCGACAACCATCATAATCATATCATGGTTTTGGGATGTTAAGCCCCGCAATTATTCTGTAATGACATCTCTATAGTCCTGGGAATGAAACTTTTGGCACGATCATTTGAAACCTAAAACGTTATCGCAAGCCCTGTACTTTGATTTATGGTTTTCCTGGGGTAATTAGGACCAAAGTGATAGCATAAATAAGAAGCGCCTCTCCTACAACGGCAGGTACTTAAAGTCTTCTGCGCAATGTAATTATCATAATCGGTGCAATAGACGGCAAGGAAAACAACTGCGACGTCCCCACACGTGACAAGGAATAAAAGTGATAGCATCTGGTCACCGGCGTAACCAGGGGATTGGGGTTAACAGAGCGCCTCAATCTTACATTTTTATATATACACGAACGCATACAAACAACACGCAGGAATATATATAAAGGGTCGTTGAACCCACACAGCCTTCTGGAAATTTTATTTTCTCAGAGTTGGGGGAATTGGTACTCCCCGTTTTGGCTAAACGCCAGTGCTTGGAAGCATTGACGCGTATGATATGTATCGCTCAGCGCAATAAAACTAGACTCAAATGGCGTCGATGCCATCATAATGCGTGGCAAGCAAAATTACACAGCGACAAATTATTGCGCAAGAAATATCATCTCATGTCACTTCGTGTGTCAGTCATAATTCGTAAGAAATACAGGCGTTAAACATGATGGCATTCCATTTTCCAGTAACATGCAACCGTAATGGAATGGGGGAGGGGAGTGATTTTAAATGAAAAGAAGAGAAAAGTGAGTGCCATAACTGCCTCTCAGGGGAGGACACCTCAACAGTAGCTCACGAGGGATGAGGGTAGAGAAGGGATTAAAAGGATAGGATTAAAAGGTAAAGAGATACAGATAGAGGAAGGAGAGAGCGAGGCGCAGGGACAGCGAACGACGGGAGTAAGGAGAAGACAGGAAAAATGGACAAGGTTGCACTGAGTCCGAGGACAGGGCACCATTGGCGAGAGCTCTTGCCGGCGTCAGGAGATGGTGTAGGGCAAGTCCAGTAGGCACGAGCTACGCTGTCGTCGAAGATCGGCGTCAGGAGATGGCGTAGGGACATCCTAGTCGACCAGAGCTACGCTTACGTTGGAGATCTTGAGGGCACAACCGGTCGGCACGAAATACATAAAGCGAGTACACGTCCGTGTGTACGTGCATGCGCATTTGTGTTCACTGCATGACAATTTATTTTTATCTTCCCGTTAATACATCTGCACGCGGGTTTTTCCAGCCTTTCATACGTCACAAACCCTACAGCATCCATGCCTCTTTTAGAGCCGTTCCGCGTGATTGCATGATTCGACTAACCCATTTGCAATATTCTCGGTCTCGTGCTTCCAGTTCTTGACGGAATCGCCCTCGCACTACCAATTACTATAGCATCCTGTTTAGCTCAACTAGTAGAACAATCACCTTAAAAGGACAGTGATCACGCGCTCGATCCCCAGATGAGAACAAGTTTTCCTTGAACTAGAAGCTTTCCTTTCTCAGAAATATCTATGGATTCAATCTTGTCTTCGTGTTACGAACGGGTGGTTGTCATTATCCCTTTTACAAGCATTCCGCCACCTTGCGGTATTCCGCCGAAACTGATTTGCAATGCCTCTCACAGACCGGTATACATATTCCACGTGGGCGTCAAACGAACTCGAGGCGTGCCTATACGTACTGCATGCAACATCGCGGGAAAGCAGATGGTACGGGGGCAATCATTTCGCTTAGAAGCCCCTGCCGGTGCTGCGCGCAAGCTGCGTATATACATTACTCCAAGGCGCAACGCGGTAGGGAAGTCGACTGTCAAGCGACCAGGCGGTGCACTTTCACATTGCAGTGTAGGGACAACAATGTGGTTTGAATAACGATGCTCGTCCCACAAAAGAAAGCGCGCATCTGAGGACGTAAACATAGAATACAGATTAACAACACACATGTCCCTGGGTGGGTCTCTTCTCACGGTTCAAACCGGTTGGCCTCATATGCACGAGTGATTGCTCTTCGTGGCGGCGAAAAAAAAAACGGTTAGTCTGAAAGCGCTCTTTTCTCTCCTGCATCGTGCCACGCTTACTTTACCATACACAATAGCCTGCTTTGATATAGGCTTTCGGTGGAATTGCGTGTACATGCAGAAAAAGCCACGCCAACTGCTTGAGGAAGCAGTTCCATAGCTCGCTAACACACCAGCAAACGTTTTGGTTGGCATTTCCTGGTTGCGTTCGCAGCAAGGGAATTAGCGGAGTGCTTCGTCCGAAATAACGGCATTAAGACTTGCCAGTTATCTCATCAATGACGAGAAAACATCGCGAAAATATCATTATCATAGTCATAAGAAGAAATCGAAAGCGATTTCAGCATTAGTTGTCACCGTTGCAACGTCAAAAAAAAAAAGAGTGCGAGAAAAGATGACAGAATAACTTCATTTAAACGGAAAAGCTTAGCGCACGTCCGCCGAGAAAACAAGGGCACACTCATTGGCCTAGCTGACCCCGGAGAGTAGAGGAAACAGTCCGGAAACCTGGCCGTCGCTATACTGATATATGGCTACGTAATTCACAGACAACGTTAGGTTGGCAGAGAAGATTAGGAAGTTTGTGGGTATAAAGTGGCAGCAGCAATCAAAGGACCAAGTTGACTGGCAGAACATGGCAGATGTCTTTGCCCTGAAGTGGGCGTAGTCAGGCTGATGATGATGATGATGATGATGATGATGAACACACAGAGCGTGGCATAGAGTTAGTACTGGCCGAGGAAGCATAAACGGTAATATATATAATTTAGTAGGTTTCGCGAACAAGAACCACGCCCTCATTTGGGTGTTCTGGATTATTCTGACAAGTTCTTATCGTGCACATAAATATAAGCCCACAAATGTGCATTCTTGCATTTTGTCCCACAGGAATGTGGCCGCCGAGGTAGGTAATCAGACGCATGACCACAAGCTCAGTGGAAAGGGCAATTCAATTAGCACGTGTACGTAAGTATACATGAGCGCATTCGACCTACCAGGTATACCGCGTTTTTTTTTGTTTTTTTTTGCGCACATTAGGCTTACGACCCTCGATGCTCTTTCTTTTCCCTCGTTTAAAGCAGTGATATCATCCTCCTACACCACCTTTTAAGGCAAAGTTGCCGTTAAACAATATCAAAATAGCCTCTTGTGCCTGTGGAGAACCATCCGAGCTGAAAGCATGCGGTGCGCGCCTCCACACAACCGCGAAATTGCACTGTCATTATGCGCGGCGTATCAGCGCACGCACAGCGCCACGCGGCGGAGCCGTCCTTATTGCATACACCTCGCTCGCGCACATTTAGTTGTCAAGGCAGGATTTTCACTTGGCTTCGAATTAGAGGACAGCGAAACACATTTCCCAGGTGATGCAATGCGGCGCCGCATTCTCACGCAAGACTACGCTATAGGCTGGGTCCCCCGTGCGTTCTGCGAAAAGGCGCCGCTGTAAAGGCACTGAAAGGCAACGCGAGGAACGCACAGGCACTGCGCGTGGGGTCGATTCTCTGCGACTGTCGTTACAAGCAATCCATCATCTTGGAAGGGAAGCGAGACCTGTGTGCCAAACACTCGTCTCACATCCTCCCTTCATTTGCCCTTGAGTCAACAAAAAAAAAAACAGAAAAAGAGACGGACCCTGAGATTTTCTATGCGCGCGCTCCAAGCTGCAGTGTTTCGGTTTGTCTTTGTGCCGTAATGAGTGCCAGTCTCGTGGAGTGTTCACTGTCAAGCACTGCATGCATACTGTGGCACGGTCTGTGGTTCACTGGGCTCTCCTCCACTGCAGAGGTCAAAGGACTCCTCTTCCTGCGCAGATGACGTCGCCGAAAGCGAGTCGAGGATGTTTGCCCTGCCTGGATACTTCCGAACCTTAACTATTACCCCTCGCTTCCGTTTGAGATGGGTTGGCGCATTGTTTGACAGATAGCCTGTGGAAATAGAGCGAGAATTATTCGTCTAGATACGAAGACGCCATGAGAAAGCAGTCGCCGAAGAAAAGGTCAATAGACGTTATGCAGAGAAGCGGGCAGAACGACATGATCTGAGCTAGTACTCTCAACAGCTATTGAGTAAATTTTGAAGTAAACTTTCGCAAGCATTTTATACTTCGCAGTAATAGGTATTGTAATGCTCGGATTTGACGTCTCAAAACCACCACATGATTATTAAGGACGCAGTACCAGAGGGTTCCGGGAGCTTCGACCTTCTGGTGTTATTTAATGTGCGCCTAAATCTAAGCACACAGGCTTGAAGTATTTCACCTCCATCTAAATGTGGCCACCACAGTCGGGAATCAATTCGCGACTGTGGTAGCCGCATCGCACCCCCCCCCCCCCTCTCCAGCAACTATGAAGGGAAAGCTTGCTTATGCCTATGGTCACTGGGCTGGTATCTATTTGGGACATGTCGTACCCGTGCAATATAACACAGAGTAAAAAGTTCCTTCCGCTGCCAGTGCCGCACCTTCGGTGCTAGGCTGGTCCGGTGAGCCGGAGGCAGTTGCTCCGGCCGGGAGCGATGAATTTGCCGGAAGGTAAGACGTCGCATACTCGATCACGCAAGGAACTGCGAGAGGCGACCCGGCGACTGATCCAGACGACATCAGAGCTGACATCGGAATTGTGTATTTCGGATGCTTTAGGAGCAGGTTGTACCTGCAAACAGCTTGAAGAATTCGGGCTTGCGTGGCGGGCTCTGATGCGGTCAGCGTGCGTAAATCACACTGCCTGCGGCACTTTCAGCAGATACAGGAGGAGACTGATAACCTGTGTTACGACGCGATCTTCCCACGACATGATAGCTTCGCCTCGCACAGTCTTCGCCCACAAAGCGTCCTTCACAGCAAAACATCGAGAACCGCGCGCGACATATCCTTTTGCACTTTGGTACGTCGCTGCTGCTTCGCATGAACAGCCCAAAATCTGGTTTTAGCAACGAAAGCTTCACTTGTGGGTGTCTTTCCAAAAATAACGCCTATAACTCATTAGATAGCTCTCCAATCACTCCCGAAATCAATGTTTCTGGTAACTGGTTTCGTCCTGCAATACGTGCTATGATATGGTTAGCTTGGCAGTCTATAATAACTTGCAGTAGCGAGAAGGCCAGTAGAAGTAGTCAGTATTGCAGTAGTATACAATAGCTGAAGGACCTGTGGCTGGAGTTTATCAGGTTTGATCATCCTTGATCACCAAACCACGCATTTTATTGATTGATATGTGAGGTTTAACGTCCCAAAACCACCACATGGATATGAGAGACGCCAGCCATGGTGGAGGGCTCCGAAAAAATTTAACCACCTAAACTACGCATCTGTGCTCTACTGATAGCTCGTCACACTGTAGATGACATGGTTTAAATGCTGCAGAGCCCTTTGAAGGCCATCCATTTAGAATGAACTGCGTTACGCAAGAGAAGGCCGCATGGCGTCTTGTGGCTGACGCCACATCAACCGTTTTGAGGTGCAGGCTATCAAATAGCAAATATAGATACACGAAATCTTCGTGGGCCTCTACAATAGGCCATAGAAGACGAGAGAGGGCGTCAGCCACTTGAACATGTCTTTTCTTCGGTATATTTTTGTACGCTGCCGGGGTATACTTGTCCATTTTTGCATTCGAGCGGCACAAAGCACCGGCACAGGCATGCCGTGGTCTAATATTCCGAGCAGTGGCTATAGTGTATAAGAATCGGTAAAATCTTTTAAACCCAAGCATCAGAGCTAATGCACCGCGCTCACACAGAGCATAGAATTTCTCTGCTGGCGCCATTGTTGCAAATGCCACTGGCCTCTCGTCTCTCTCTGCAATCACATAAAAAATGACAGCACCATATTCATATGATGAAGCGACACATGACATATCAATTGGTTTCGCTACATCGTAAAATAACTGCCCGCAGCTTCCCTCGGGGGAACACTGAGGAGGATGCGGAGCATATAATTGGTTAACGGGGTGTTAAAGTGCGACTTACTTGGGTCGATGGCTAAATTGGTTAACGTGGTTGTGAAATGGGGTGTTAAATTGCGACATACTTGGGTCGATGGCTAAATTGGTTAACGTGGTTCTAGGAGGGGGTGTTAAATGAGTGAACACGTACACACGTATGCGAAAGGACGGCGCTGGTCGAAGGGACATCGAACATTGTGTTTGTGGATTCGTTAGAATTCATTTCACCGCGACCTTGGACGTCGACGCGCCGTACAAACCAACCGACGAGCGGCAACTGAGCGAGCGAGCGCCGACCTTGAGTATATATACAGCGCGACGGCGCATGCACTGTCAGCTGTTGAATGTTCTCGAAGCGCGACGGCGCATGCGCGTCCACTGGAGAATCATGAGAAATGTAGATGTCGAACGCGGTGTGTAGAGGAGGAAGGGTGCACAGATGGTGGAGGAGTGAAGCGCGCGCGGTGTGTAGAGGAGGAAGGGATGCACAGATGGTGGAAGAAGGAGGAGGAAGCTTGCGGACGGCGCCGCACTACAAGCCTCGAGTATTAGATGCTTCGTATCTAAAAGTATAAGCACAATGCACTTGACAAGAAACAGTTTTGTATAGAAGCCAAAGCTTTGCTGCACTTCCGTGTGCACGACCACTCTTCGCCCTCGCGCTGCAGACGGTACAATTGTTGTGCCACGCAGGCAATGTTACTTAAGAACTTTGCATAAAAGGTTAACAAGCCTATATAAGCATTTAGCTCTGTTTGGCGAGTGGGCTCTGGCGTGTACTGTGACCGTCTTTATCTTTTCTTTTGTCGGATACAATAATAACTAGGAATAACAAAAAATGACGCCAAGAAAAGCATAGCCTATGTTATTAAAACTAATTGCAATGTAAATGTGAAGAAAGAAAAGTGAACGAGAAGATAACTTGCCACTAGCAAGGACCGAACCAGAGACCTCTGAATAATGTGTTCGATGCTCTGCTAACTGAGATAAGGCGATGGTAATCTCTTAGTCCATATTATAGGGTGTACATAAGAATTCAAACGTGGGAGCGTCAGTCAACGCCGAAAGCAGCCGTTATGGGGAGTGTGGAACACTGTTTTTTTTTTCTTCATCCTTTTGGCATCACGTAGCACGTGATCTCATTACGAGCTGCCAGCTCGAAATAAGATCACGTGCTACTAGAGAGTAAGGAAGAAACTTAGAATAAGAGGAACGCCGTGTACTATTCATTGCTGGGGTTTTATGTGCCAATACAGCGATATGATGATGATGCTCACCGTATATAGTGTAGGTCTCCGCGGAAACTCGACCACCTGTAGTTGTTTAACGTATTCATATACGTGTACACGGTTCTCAAGCATTGTCAATTATTTCCATAGAGAATGCGACAGCCGTGGCCCGAGTCGAAGCCGTATTCATCGAATAATCATCGGCTAAGCCGTAATCATCGAAGCCGAGAACCATCGCCAACTGTATACCTCCGCGGCGGCTGAATCCCGAGTTATTGACAATACTTCGAGAGCGGCTATAACAGCTGCCAGAGATGCGTGCACAGACACTGAAGCTACATGTATGGCTAGTATTCATACTTCACACGGTTCCGCATGCAAGAACGACGCGCAGGCAAACACAACCTGAAGTACTACGCAGTGCACACCTCGCATGCGTGAGTGCTGATCCGGAAGTCCGTTATTCGCGGCAAGACGCACTCATCTCAGTCCACAACTCATCGGTCTTATCCACATCGGACAGGCGGCACTCCTTTAGGGCTGACATATTGTTTATCCTCCCTTTCACTCTCCAGCGTCCTAGAGTAGTCACAGCTACCAGGCTCGATCGGGACTCTCAAAGCGAGTGAGCCATCACTGTCTCACCTTTCACGAATGAGTTTGTCTATACTGCAGGCTCGTGGGCCCGACCCGAAAGTGGGGCTTCCGGAAGCTGCAAAGCGTTGCCGGGCTCAAATCTGCACTGGAACTGAGCCACGGTCAACATTATCGCTGCAGTCAAACCTTTTCCTGTTACGTTCTTTGCTTTCCGGCTTGCAGCCACTGTCGTTGCTGTCACACTCAGCTGACATGACGAACGGCGAGGGCAACTGCGAGCATGTCACTTTTAACCCCGTTGGGCTGACGAGTAAATTGATCTGCGACTATCTACACTACTCATGCGTATCGGTGAAATGAACAAATAATGAAATCGGGGCTGAGATATATTACAGCAGAGTACCACGTGCACTTGATAAAATGACCGCCAAAAATGTATTTTTTTTGGACGGACACAGAGACCGAGATTTCAAAAAACAACTCCGTTTTTTTTTTCTGAAATTATAGAAGGAGAGAGACAGAAGCCAAATGGAATTTGTGGGAGGCAGGTTGCGTCTGTGTTGTTGCCTTGCACAGAGGAAGAGGAAAGCGGACAGCAAATAAATGTGTTTCGCAAGTAAGGCGCCAGGGAAGCATGTATGGCTGTATCTTTGCCGGTCGCATGTATGGCTGTATCTAGCCAGTGTCTTTGCCGGTCGTATACGACCGGCAAAGACACTGGCTGCGACCAGCTGCACAGAAGGAGATGATCGATATCCTGGACTGAGGCATCCACCCTCTGGGGCTTCACAAGCCAAACGAACAATTATAAAGTATTCTACTACGCGTTCCTCTGACTGGCTGCAAGTACGAAACTAATTAGGCAAATAAACGAGCGAAAAATGGAGGGCCACAATAGAGTACAAGGCAAGGCTAATAGACACGTACATTGTTCGTATTTTATATACATGCTAATGAGCAGGACGGGAGCTTGGCACGCACACCGATCAAGTGCAGCACACTCGCACGTGTGCTTAAAAGACCGCACGTATAGACAAAGGCGCACGTTCGTAGTACGGTCGAAAAGCAAGAACAATCGCGCTCATTCGAGACAGAGCGCCGAGTGGCGGAATGAAACAGGGGGAGGCACAGTCGCGCCACAAGTCGCCCGCCGTGTTTGCAAACAGCTTCCCATTGTTCGGCGCTTCGCAAATGCATCCGCTGCGTGATGCAACAGACCGAAAATACACCCGCCAGGCGGCGCGCCCGCTCGTTCTCGTGGCGTTTTTTTTAACCTTCGCGCCACACAAAGACGCCCAGTGAAAAGCGAAAGTAAAACATCGCTTCGCGCTGGCTTTTCCCGTCCCGTCGGCCGTGTTCTGTGCAGGCACCCCTTGATTGATCCCTCCTTTGTCAGCGTCGCTGTCCGTTTCGCGTGCTTTCTCGCAATCAACTCGCGCATAGGAAGACGGGCTCCCGGGTTCTTTCATTTTCTAGACAGTATTACGTTCGTTTTACCTTTAGGTTCCTGTCTGCCAAGGGCTCAAAGCTGAAACGTTAGACAAGCGAGCGCCAGTGAAATCTTCGCGCAGCGTGCGAGCGCTCTCTTAATACCGTGCAGCGTTTGCACAAACTATGGAAATGTCGACGAGGCATAATTGAGGAACACACTCAACCTGTTTTCTTTTTCTTTTTATAGCGTTGGTGTCCCTGCAGCCAGAGCAGGCCGGAGCGAATAGGCTGGACATTTATGAAAGAGATGCGAGGTCTTGTGAAGCCACTCGCCCCTAGCAAGCTATAAATTTCGTGAACTGCGAAAAGTGTTCGGAATTCAAAAGCGGCGATCACCAAACGTTCGCCAGTGGCCGGCTTCCTCCAGTATCTCCTCTATCATGGCTGCTTGGCACTTGCTGTTCGACGAACAACATAAGCACGTTTTTGTACACGTGAACCAATAGTTTGCAAAACATCGCGTCCGCTACCGGCACGCGCACAAACACACAAAACGCGCGGCGCTTGCGCTGGAGGAAAGGAAATACAAACGAAGCACAACACCGAGATAGATTCCAAGTGTTACAGGTATTGCTCCCCGCAGTGGTGTAGTGATATTCTTTCCTTCCCCCTCTCCCCTTCCCCAGTGCAGGGTAGCCTGCCGGGGCTCAGCCCTGGTTAACCTCCCTGCTTTTCTCCTTGTGTTCTCTCTCTCTGTCTGACACTCGTGAACGTGTTACTTTGCACAATCTGATCTTTCTTCTGAAAGCACTCGGTAAAGATAAGGAGACGTCGGCGCCTGGCCAGGGCGCCATCATCTTCATGTCCCGTCAAACAAGAAAGGAAGTCCACGCTGCAGCCAACGTCCTGGTTCTAGTAACGTTGGCTGCAGCGCTGTCGCGCGCATTTATTGACACGCGTGGCGTATAGAAAGTATAGAGAAGAAAGCGGTGAAAGACGAAGGGTGCTGCATGCATCACTTCTTTCGCTTGAGTTCGCGCGTGCCAACGCCGATGTCGCGCGTGCGCGTGAGACAACGTTGACGAACGAGCGTCCTGAGGACTGGTCCTGGAAGAGGCGAAAGTTGGAGGGATGCCACGCAAGACGTGCGTCTTCTTCGCGGACGTCACTCGCCCTCCTTCACTTTCAGAAAGAGAAAGCAGCTATGCCTGACAGTGAGACGAATGCTTGTCCTGCCTTCGCTTAGATCGTGGGCCTCAGCGTATCCATAAACACGGTCCAGTGAGTGCACTTGCATTTAAACAACTTTCTCGGGACTCTCCGGGCGCCACATTCTTTCAAAGGAGGTGAATGACACCTTCTGAAGCAGCTTTAAAACTCGCCCGTGTAGCTTTGATTAAGGCACAAAAAAGCAATGTTTTTAAGCAAATATTGTCTCGTGTGATGAGATGCAAAAGTTTAGGATGCGTTTAGATCCTTCTGGCTGTTCACCTTCCGAACTACATTTGCACGCGTTCTCATAAATGCAAAAAGACGTTTCTCCCCTCAACACACACACACACACACACACACACACACACACACACACACACACACACACACACACACACACACACACACACACACACACACACACACACACACCATAAATGCAAAAAGACGTTTCTCCCCTCAACACGCACACACACACACACACACACACACACACACACACACACACACACACACACACACACACACCACACACACACACACACACATTTGACATATAGAAATCGCGTCTGAATTGTTATGAAGTGGTTAATTAATAGAGATACAAGCACTAGTGTCTTTAAATCCCTCCCGTGCAACGTGTTATATAATCGAATACGCTTTTCCACACAAAAAATGGGGAGAAAGAATCGAAGACAAATTGAATAGCTTCACTTAAGCAACTCGAGCCACTACTCTACACAATTACACTAACTCACATGATTCAGTCACTCACACTACGCGAGCTATCACATAAGCAGATGCTCGACAAAGCTGCACCTGCAATCCTACGTTTTGTATTGTAAGCAGAAGGCCACAGCTCCAGAAAATCCAAGACCTTCTATTGACGAAGTTTGCATACTGAAGCTCAGAATTTTTTTTCTATCCAAAATCATTCCAGGGGCAAATAACGGAAATTTCTTGCAGAACTGATGACCTTAAGATCGGTGCGGGCATCTTGACGGTGTTGATGACGAAGCGAAACGCCAAGATGGCACCGGCAAGACGAGAGAACCTTTTCATTTTACAGTCTTTTTACAAACGCGAGGGGTTGTAATACTTGTTAAAGTTATACATTCGAAAACCACCATACGATTACGAGAGAAGCCGTAGAGGGAGTTTGCGGCAACACCTGGAATGATTTACGCGCGCCTAAATCTACGTATGCGGTTTTCTAGCAATCCACCTCTCTCTGCCATGTTGAATGAGTTGTTACGGTGCTCTGCTGCTTAACCGAAGGTCGCGGGTTCGAGCTCTTCAACGGCGGTCACATCTCGGTGGAGGCGAAATGGTATAGAGTCCCGTGTAGTGTGCGATGTCAGCGCATGGTAAAGAACACGAAATGGTCAAAATTTCCGGCGTCCTTCACTGCAGTGCCTCTCATAATCATATAGTGGTTTTGGTACGTAAAGTGCAGATATTCTTAGCATAGCACGTCGTTAGAAGCAGGGCACCACGGCCAGGATTCGAGCACCTGACCTTCTCGTCAGCAGTCTAGCCCCCTAACTACTTCACCGCTGCGGCACCTAAAGGTAATGTGCAGGCTCAGGTGTTAGCCAAGACAAGTCGAAGCAAGTTTGTCGCATGAACTGCGCTAAATAAGTGAGCAAATTACCCCTAATTATACGCATAGGTGCCGGAATACAAGAAGCAAAATCGGTCATACTGTGGAGGAGGTAAACAATACACCTCATCCGGCACGCGTTTCTCGGAGAGACGGCCGTTCCCGGCTTATCTTGCGTGGCCGCGAGCTTCATTCCTGACTCAACGCAGCCCCGCAAAAAAAAAAAAAAAAATCCCTGACACCTCGGAAGCTTTGTCGCGGAGCTGATACCCTCGAAAGCCGGCCGCCCTGAAGTGGCGCTCGTCGCTTTCCGCGCAAACACGGATTCAGCGCAGGCGTATCAAGGACGCATTCCTGAGCGATAATGCCGCTGTATATGTCTCTGCCAGGGAATTCTCAGATCAGCAGCATGGCTGCTGATTCATTCATCGTGACTTCTGTGCGGAGCCGTCGAGAAGTTACACTTGGCAGCGCGCCGATACGAAGTGTCTTTAACAACATGAACAAATAAATATCTACAAAGTAATGTTCCTGAAGAATAACAAAAATAATAGTTAAAATACATTAATCAACCGTTTGACTAGGCAAAACCATGATATGGTTTAGAGGCACGCTGTTGTGGGGGATCCCGGATGAACTTATAGACCACGTGGAAATGTCTCACTTGTTCACCTTTTCTGAATACACACCCCCATCGAAATGCAGGCACCATGACGGCGAATAAAACCTGAGCCCTTGAACATGGCAGAAAAATTTCAGAAAGAAAAAAAAAAACGAATTCCTGACAATAAAACGTGTTAGGTGTCGTAATTCTGCATAAACAATAAAATCAAGCTTAAAAAAGCCACGACTTGTTAATAAAGTTTCAAATATTAAAACCAAAGCCACCACAGCCTCGTTAAATGCGACAATTGACGGTCGGCGTCAACACGAGCGGTGCAAGAAGTCAACGTCACGTGACGAGTTCACTATGTCATCATGACTTAGTTGATCACCAAGGTTTGTGACATCACCATTACATCATTATGACGTCATATGATAACATCTCCCTTACATGACGCCGTCGCATAGTCAAACGTGGACCGATCCCAGAGGCAGTGCACAACCACGTTAAGTGCAGGAAATCTCAGAAAGGAAGAGGGGAGATTTATTACCTAAGTTGAGAAGAAAAATAATATGGCTTTCACCTTTGAGTCGCCCTAGGCTAATGCATACGGCGACCTCTGAGTTCTTTTTTTTAACTACGTATATTACAAACGGTAAACTGCAGGTGTACGCAAAATTCGATTCGAACGAATTCTCAGGATGACACAAATATTGAAGTGTTCATTCTCAAATGCACAGTGAATACGAAATAGATGGGCATTATAGTTAATTGAGCTTTTCAAAGCACAAAACGGTGAGTGAGAGTGAGAATTATTTTAATGGGGAGCTGGAGAGGTTTGCCTGATTTTTCACCTGACAGGCTACTGCAGGTGCCGGGTGATGACAATGATATTGCTACGTAGCTATCGCATGAAGGGTGAACCATTATGTGGAAAGAAGACGACGAAGAGGACTAGTTTGTTTGCTCTGTGTGCTGCGCTCCGATTTTATCGGTGTAAATACACTGGAAAGTAGTCACGTCCCATCTAATCTAACGTAACATATTTATGGTGGAGGTGCTGGTCCTTCCCTGTACCCATCACGAAGCTCCGCAACGGCCGCATCATCACGCGTCCTACCATGTCACAGGTTCAAGGTACATCGTCTTCACCACCCGCCTCTTCTGTGACTCCTACGTGTACGTTGTCCTACCTCCTGCTCGTGATCCTGGCGTATTTTTCGGACAGGATGGCCTTAACGTTGACAAGTGGCTCAACGAGTATGAATGGATCAGCGCCAGCCTTAGGTAAGACCCGAAACTCATGCTTGCCAACGCGCTTTTTAGGGGCGAAGCTTCTTATAGCGGCACCCGTTCGTCCCTCGTAGTCGTAGTAGTAGTCGTAGTGTGTAACCAGTTTTACATTTTTACCTCCAAGGTGGTGCCGGTGAGAGATTTCTTCTGCGCGTTGTTGAACAATAAAAAATTCGCAGCATGCGCGTTAACTGAAAGCCGAATTCTCCTGTCTCTCATTCCCCCTTGGCAGCCATTGGCTTGCACATTGAGCACTATCTGACAAGAAAGGGTTGCTACATTATACTCGCTGGGCATAACCTCCTTGGTTTTAGAAAGGTTGAGCGAGCGTTGGGCCGCAGTGCCATGAATACAGTGAACTAGTATATACCATGAACTCGAGGTGGTTCAAGGCGGGAAGTAGACACGAAGCGCAAGCCGTAAGAAAGTGTGCGTGTTCCACCTCTCGTTTAGTCTTTGGAATGTCCGCTGGATGGCGGTGCATATGCGGAATATATGATGAAAAGATGCCAGATGGTGGTACTCGGAGTGTTGAATAGATGGACGAACGGACACACAGATAGATCCATGGACGGACTAACGGATGGCTGCACCGACGAATGGACGCATGGACGGACGCAGGGACGGATGCATGGACGAACGCAGGGACGGACGCACAAATGGACGTGCGGACGCACGAACAGACGCACGCACGGACGGTCGAATGGATGCAAGGACGGTCACACAGACGGACGCATGGACGGACGGAAGCAAGAACGAATGAACAGACGGATGCTTCGCCCCACTCTCCATCATTCATTCCGTGGGCATGCTGCCATTTTTTTTCACCTCGATGGCCCTCCGCGGGTGTGGTTCGAGACGCACGAAGCCGATATTACCAGCTTGGACACTTTCAAGAAGAAAGTCCGTGACCTTTTTGGGAACACCACTGCACGACAGATAACTGCGCTAAATCAGTTGGCTACTCGGGCACAGACGTCTACCGAATCCTACGTCGCGTGTATTCACGACGTCATCGCCCTTTGCCACCAGCTTGACAAACACATGCCCGAGCCTGAGAAGGTATCGAATGTGCTTAAACAACCTGCTTGTATACACTAACGTCACCACCGTCGATGAAATCATCAAAGAGTGCCGGCGGTTTGAACACGCCAAGAGCCACCGTATCACGCAGAGATTCACACGACTGCCCAACACGGCCGCAACTTCATCGTGTGAAGCCACTCGCCAACCACCCACCTATGACCACGTCAACTGAATTGTTCGTCGGGAGCTTGAAGCTGCCTGTCCTGCTCCCATTAAACAGCCTGTTTTTACAACCCAAGCCACTAAGCCATCACACCCATCGGTAGCCTTAATTCAAGCTGTGGTAAGGCAGGAGTTCGCTAATCTCGGTCTTCCGTCAGCGTATCCCGTGACTCACCCTGAAGTACGCCCATACCCCTCAGGTAACGCTCGCCGATCTCCTCCATCCCTTCCGGAATCCTACGCAATGGCGAACCCCTGACGACCAGCCTATCTGCTTTTCCTGTCATCAACTTGGACATATTTCTCGCTATTGCCGTCGCCGCTGGTCCAACCCACCACGCAAGAGCTACCCTACACTTATATGCGCCCTACTACTTCTGGACGTCCAGCCGCTACAACAACCGTCCAACTTTTACTTCCAGTGGCTAAGGTACTCGGGCCGCTGACCCGCAGGTCGCGGGTTCGAGTTCTGGCTGCAGCGGCTGCATGTCCGATGGAGGCGGAATGTTGTATGCCCATGTGATCAGGTTTAGGTGCACGTTAAAGAACCCCAGGTGGTCGAAATTTCCGGAGCCCCCCACAACGGCGTCTTTCATAATCATATGGTGGTTTTGGGACGTTAAACACCCCCATATCAATCAATCAACTTTTACTCGTCGCCTCCTCACAAGCCTCTCCCCACTGACGCCCCCTTTTCCGGTCGCCGCTACTTCCGGCTCCTCGTCGCCGCTACGCAGCCAATCCCGCTCTCTGCCGCCTCGGCGTTTTTCCTCGCCGAGTTTCTCTGGACGATCACAGCAGGAAAACTAGATATTGCAACTTATGGAGGTAAAGCTGCAATGCCAACGACGCCCGGAAACCCCCTAGTGACGCTGCCCACACATCAAAGTCTCATTCAAGTAAAAGTCGACAATGTTCCTGTTACTGCCCTTGTTGACACAGACGCCCACCTATCTATTATGAGCGCACATCTACGCCGACGTTCGCGGAAGATAATGACGCCCTCTACGACTCAAGCCATACGTGTTGCCAATTGCGGCGCTGTAGAAGTCGTCGGAATGTGCACTTCTCGTGTCAACATTGCTGGTCATCACGCCATATTATAGTCCTTTTTGCCGTTCTAGATAGTGGCCCCCATAACCTCATACTAGACCTTGATTTTCTCTAGGCACACTCGGCTTTAATTGACTGTTCTTCTGGCACGCTCAGCCTCGACCTTCCCCTGCTCTTTGATGCCTGTGAAAAGCCCGTCAGCCGCTTGGGTCCAACCACTTTTGTTCGCTTGCCGCCTCGAGCTGTGACATACGTCTGTCTGTCATCGACCCCTCCAGTTACCGACGGAGACTACATCGTTACAACCGATAACAGACGCACGACTGACGCACAGTGTTACAGTGCCGCATACCATCGCCACCATAGTGGACAACTGTGTGTTACTTCCACTCCTAAATTTCGGCCTCATTCCTCAAGTATTGCCCTACCAGATGTCGCGTGCTCAACTCACTGCCATAAGAGATGATGACATAAACGTTGTCGCTCTAACTGTTCCGGACCAAGCCGAAGTCTTACGGTTACCCAGTTCTGCCGAAGCCATCTTTCGAAATATGATTGAACTAGACCTTTAGCCTGATCAGGCCGCCGCTCTCTGCCGCGTTTTGGCCTCCTACGGTGACATTTGTGATATCTGTGATCGTCCCTTGGCCCAGACTAATATTGTCAAGCACCGAATTAACACTGGTGGCTCTGGGCTGATCCACCATTGGCCTTACGGCGTGTCCGCCTCAGAACGACCAGTGATTCAAAGGAAGTGCACAACATGCTATCGAAAGACATCATCGAACCATCGTCAAGCCCTTGGGCCTCCCCAGTGGTCTTGGTAAAGAAAGACGGCTCCTGCCGTTTCTGCATTAATTATTGGCACCTCAACAAAATAACCAAGAAAGACGTGTATCCTCTTCCACGTATTGACGACGCACTTGACTGTCTTCATGGCACCACCATTTTCATCTCTCGACCTCCGATCTGGCTACTGGCAAATTGCTGTAGGCGAAATGGATCGTGAAAAAAACTGCATTCGTTACCCCTGACGGCCTTTACCAATTCAAGGTCATGCCATTGGTCTCTGCAGCAACCTTCGACAGAATGATGGACACGCTGCTTCAAGGAGTTGAATGGGCGACTTGCTTGTGTTACTTAGATGACGTGATAATCTTCTCACCCACCTTCGCCACACACATTGAACGCCTTTCGACCATTTTATCAACATTCCGACATGCCGGCCTTTAGCTGAATTCTTCGAAGTGCCGCTTCGATCTTCGTCAAATTACTGAGTTGGGCCACCTTGTTGACGCTTCCCGTGTACGACCAGACCCGGCAAAAGTACGCACAGTAACGAACTTTCCCGTTCCGCGCTCTATCCATGATAGCTTCGTGGGCCTATGCACTTACTTTCGCCGATTCGTAAAGACTTTACGGCACCCGCACGCCCACTCACAGACCTTCTCAAACACGACGTTCCGTTTGGTTGGGGTCCTTTTCAAGCTAACGCTTTCTCTCGACTAATCACCACTCCAACGACACCACCGATACTTGCATATTTCGACACAGATGTTCTTACAGAAGTGCGGACAGACGCTAGCGGTCACGGCATCGGCGCAGTTTTGGCCCAAACACAGCGGGGCACTGATCGTGTAATTGCATACGCAAGTCGTCTCCTTTCAAAGTCTGGGCGTAACTACTCTATAACAAAACGACAACGCCTTGCCCTTGTCTGGGCGGTTTCAAAATTTCGTCCTTACTTGTATGGCCGCCCGTTCCTTGTCGTCATAGATCATCATGCCCTCTGTTGGCTTTCTTCACTGAAGGACCCTTCTGGACGACTTGATCGTTGGGCGTTGCGTCTTCAAGAGTACTCCTACTCAGTTGCCTACAAATCTGGACGCCTCCATCTGGACGCCGATTGCTTGTCCCACTACCCTGTTCCCCAACCAGATGAATCTATCGGCGAGCCTGGCCCCTGCAGCGTCATGTCCATGTCTAGGTATCGTCAGATTGGTGACGAACAGCGTCACGATCCTTCCTTGCAATCACTCATTGCCCGTCTGGAATCTGACCCTGACGACGTGTCACTCCGCATGTTCGTCCTCCTAAATGGCACGCTGTACTGTCGCAGCGTCCAGCCAGATGGCCCTGAGCTACTTCAAGTCGTGCCTAACCATCTCCGTTCAGCGGTCCTGCATGAGCTTTCCGACGAACCAACTGCCGGCCACTTGGGCGTATCTCGCACGTACGACCACGTCCGGCGCCGCTTCTTTTGGCGTGGTCTTGCGCGGTCCTTTCGACGCTACGTGTTCTCCCGCGATAAATGCCAACGTCGAAAACGACCTGCTGCACCCCCTGCTGGACTCCTTCACCCAATGTCCATCCTTACCGAACCTTTCCTCCATGATGGTGTAGACCTCCTTATTAAAACTTGTCGTTGGCTTATTAAAACTTGGCTTATTAAAACTTGTCGTAGAGCTAGTGTGTAATTCGTTATTGGAAGTAAACTTAGCGCAACTTGGAAATCCCACAAACACTCGCAAATTCACACACTCTTTCACCCGAGAAGGACACATCACATACAGCGCTCACTACCAACTGTTTATTGCGTGTAGGATCGACCCTCCCGGTACGTACACGATAATGCGGAAAAGCAATAATCAACAATGATCAACAGCGTTTGTGGAATTTCCAAGTTGCGCTAAATTTACTTATCATGTGAAGAACTATATGAAACAACTACGTAGTTCACTTCTTTTTTTATGGGCTGACTGTCTGTCTGCCTATTGTAACAATAGTCGACCAACTGCTCCCCGGAAAATCCCATGCTTCGTGCTACGACCAATGTATCGGTGCTCGTGCACACTGAACTAAATAATAAATGTAGTGAAAACACGCATCACATGTTGAACTGCCACGTTCACTACTTATAGGGTATGCGTCGCTTCTACCGTGTACGGGTTCCGTCAATACGGGGCGATAACATTTTCATGCAACATGAATCCGGAGGGAGCGGTATTATCTATGCGATAGTCATTCATTGAGTTATCATAACGTTATGATGTCTTTACTTATGATGTATCTTTGAAACAACATTTTGAGGTTTCTTCTAATCACAATGTTGAAGCCTGACGTATTCAGTACCAGCTTGCCAGATGTTTGCACTTGCCTTTACAAATTGTTACATTCGAACCACCCGACAGAAAAATAAGCAAGCCAACCGTGACATTGGCATCGTTGGAATGGCGTTTAAACGCTGAGAGTCAATGATGATTGATTGATTTGCGGGTTTTAACGTCCCAAAACCACCATACGGTTATGAGAGACGCCTTGGTGAAGGGCTCCAGAAATTTCGACGACCTGGGGTTCTGTAACGTGCACCCAAATCTGAGCACACGGGTTTTCGCTTCCATCGAAAATGCTGAGTCAATGAGAAACTGTTATTATAAACAAGAAGCTTTACTTGTTTTGTTGCCAATTCGTTGTAAAGTTATTTATGTTAATGCGCTGGCTCATGCTAATCGAGCGGTGACATTATGACCTCCTATAGCCTTTGAAATAGCCCCGTCAATAAGCGGATTTCATAACTGGTTTCAGAAATGCTTATTTATCAGATTGATCGCCCACATTAAAACATAGGAGTTCAAATCAGGAACAATATTAATTATTTGGCGTATCGTTATCACCGAGTACTAGCCATTGGACGAGGCAACATTTATTCGCCGTTTATCGACTATATGTGTACTTAAGGTGACTTGTTCTTACGCTCTGTCACACTTTAAGTACAAGTGGGCACGCTGCACCCTCAGAAATTAGTAGCAACGATTTGAACAAAGAAAGGACGCTTATTTCAGCAACACGCAAGGAAGAATGGCACAGCATCACTGGACAAAAAGAGGAAAGCAGAAAGGAAACGTCACCTTCTCGAGAAATGAGGGGTCATAACAACGCCGAACGTCAGGCAATGGTGTGGCTGCTTCTAAATTAACCAATGTGGGAACTAACAGATAAAGAAAAAGAAAGTAAAATTCGAACAGGTCGAATGAGCAGACGCAAGTGCCAGTCATGTTGGCCACGGAACCTGTCTGAGGGACAATCTCGTGCTCATTCAACCAATAACATCTGCCTCTGCAAATTGGAAACACCGGTGGGAAACACTGGGCCGGAATCGAACTCAGTTCGTTTCAAATTAAAGGAAGACACCACACGACTTCATCTGCGGTTCCGTCAAAACCCCGGACAGAACGCACAATCCTGTCTACGCGCCTGCTTCTTTATTTTCTGGTTCATCCGACATCGTCGCGCCGCAGACAGCTTAAGGTCAAGCGCGGGGGTGTGTTGGTACATTCCGTTCTTTTATCCACAACCGATCAGCCTCACGCGTGGAACAACCTGGGCGCAGATGGCACCAACAGCACCGTTTCAGGCTTTCGTTCCTTCATTTTATTCGACCTCAAGGGACCTAACTGGGCAAAAAGTTCAAACTCTTCAGACAGCGGCGGGGCCCTGAGCCCGACTTGATTAATGGCCCGGCAGGGAGACAGCGATTATTCTCGGAGCGAGAGGAGGCACTGCAACGTATCGACGATGCCTGAATGAGCAAGCACCATTCGCTGAACAAGCCTTTGCACTCAGCGGGTATAACCGTCGGTATGTGACTCCCAGTGGGGGCCGAACGCCCTTTGGCGCGTAACTCTTGGGAGTCTTGCGTTTCGCACCACTCGCGCCGAGAACCCAAACGAGCCGCTGACAGGGAAAGGGTCACGGTGCGTATGGCAACACTGCGGGCGTATATACTGCAAGATTCATGCGCCACGCATCCAACACCGTCACTTGCGTATAGTCTCTCCTCGCATCCCTATACGCATTCAACGCAAGGAAGTGCTTTTTCGCGCTCATGTTCCGCCTTCGTCATGACGCTGTCGAGTGCGAGGAACAGTAATTTACAAGTCCTTCATTTGAGAGACTCAAAGTTACTCCTCTTCGCACAAATTTCCTTAACGCAACTCGAGAAAGTTTCGTGGAAAATTGGGCTGAACGTCATCCCCCCCCCCCCTTTTTCCTATTGTAAAAACAAGTGGTCATGATAAGCGTATTAAGAGATAAATGTTCATACGTGTATAAATGCTCATATGTCTCTTTTTTTGCTATTTCCGGCCTATATTTGGATTAGTCTACATAAGACGCTTGGGCAGTGCAACAGTAAGCTATTTATCGTATGTTTTACAATTTTGTTCATACCGCGACGTGAATTATTAAGGTCATCAATCATCGAATACACCAACCTATCACGCCCCGCCACGGTGGTCTAGTGGCTAAGGTACTCGGCTGCTGACCCGCAGGTCGCGGGATCAAATCCAGGCTGTGGCGGCTGCATTTCCGATGGAGGCGGAAATGTTGTAGGCCCGTGTGCTCAGATTTGGGTGCACGTTAAAGAACCCAAGATGGTCGAAATTTCCGGAGTCCTCCACTATGGCATCTCTCATAATCATATGGTGGTTTCGGGACGTTAAACCCCACAAATCAATCAATCAATCAATCAATCAATCAATCAATCAATCAACACCACCCTATCCGTTTTCGTTCATGTGCGTCGACCGTGGCACTATTAGTTCAGTTGTTAAAGATATAAAACGACAGAGCTATAGAGCCCAATATGTAGGCGGCAGCGAAACCTTCCCGTAATGTAGTCTATAGGTGAATAAAACTTGCTTGCTTTTCGTACTGGTTTCTGTACGGGTACAGTAATTGGGCACTGCATCGAGATTCCCGCCCTTAAGGTGCACGTAAACGCAGCGCTGACGCTCGCATACGCATAGTTGAGACGTAGGGAGGATGTCGTGACTTTCAAAAGACGCCCACACAACCATGTCCTGTTTAAAGAATTGTCGTAGCTTCGGATATAATTTTCGATCATATTTGAGCATGACGCGACGCAATCAGACATGAAGGAAATATGGAGAAACTTGCAGCGCACAAAGAAGGACACGGACAAAGAAAGTGAAGACAGGACGAAAGAGCAGTGTCCTGTCTTCATTCACGTCCTTCTTTGTGAGCTGCACGTTTCTCTATGTACCGCCACCAACAAGCCCTTACGTGTACGTTCTTTCAAGAAGGAAATGTTTGAAAAGTCGTGATGGACACGCCCCGCCGCGGTGGTCTAGTGGCTAAAGTACTCGGCTGCTGACCCGCAGGTCGCGCGTTCAAATCCCGCCTGCGGCGGCTGCATTTCCGATGGAGGCGGAAATGTTGTAGGCCCGTGTGCTCAGATTTGAGTGCACGTTAAAGAACCCCGGGTGGTCGAAATTTCCGGAGCCCTCCACTACGGCGTCTCTCATAATTATATGGTGGTTTTGGGACGTTAAACCCCACATATCAATCAATCAATCACTCAATCAATCAATCAATCGTGATGGACACGTAGCTGGTCGAAGTGCGTATGGTGATAAGTACGTCAGCTGAAGCTTGTGAAATAAAAGTGTCGCATCCTTGAAAAGCCTATACCCCTGGCGTGTGAGAACGATGTCCATGTCGCTCTCTTTACCAAATAACGTGCTGCTTTCTTTTCACAGTGCTTAGAACCATCTAGCAATATTCCGCAACATTGATGCGCACGTTAAAGAACAGGCTGTCAAGGTTAATTCGGGGTCCCGCACTGCGACTTGTTTCAACCATATTGAGGTTTGGGGCAAGTCAAACACCAGAAACTTATGTTAGAACTTGTAGTAGAAATTATAGTAGAATGCCGAAACGCAAGCGCACCACATCAGAGAGAGACGAAGGCACAATCGCTGGCGGTGTCAACTGTGCTCTCACCACTATCCATTGTTTCTTCAGCATTCAAGCCTGACATTTCTGCTTCTTCGTGGGTCAGGTAATCACAAGCGTAACCAGTTGGAAAGAAGGGGATTGCTGTGGTCCTATCGCCCACCCCTCCTACCGAAATGAAATACAAGGACCGATGCTGACGCCATTGCCCTTGTCGACGTACAGGACCACTCAATCGAAACGCCCAAACGTGCGCTGCCATTGTTCTATTGTCTCCGTTGATGTAAGAGCTAATTATTCTACCGTAAACTTCAGCCTACACCACCATTTTTTTGGAAATCTAATTTTTGTGCACACGGGGTGAATATACCAACGTACAGTTCGGCTCGCGCAGCGATTCGTCATTCTCGCCGCGTGTTCCGCCTCCGCAGGCGTCGCGGAATCGGCCGATGGCTCCGTGACGCGAACCCACGCTAAAAGGATGCTTACGAAACCCGGAAGTGGCAGGCAGGGCCCTCTGCAACAGGCGCCCACTTCTTGCTCCCTGGCCTCTCGACGTGCCGTCGCATTCGGTCCAGCACACAAACACGCGGGCCATCACGGACCTCCTGATCCCATCACTCAAAACAGAGACTCCGCTTTGCCCGCTGGGTTGCTGCGGCTACACAAAAAATACGCAACTCCTCGCGTTTCCACGTTCGGAAAGCACTTTAGATATATCAGCGCAGGTAGAAGCGAGCATATTTCTTTCTGTCTCGCTTTTTTTTTCCTTTTTTACCCCAGGTCTCGCGATCCCAACGGGTATGCGCTCCTTCCTTTTCTCACGCGTCCATCTCGTTTCGTTTCTCGAAGCTGGCAGCGCTGTACGGCGACTGCTACGCGCCTCCGGGGCGAAGAGTAAATGAAGGCAACGTGGTGAATACGAAACGGTCCGACGGGAGGCATCATAAAACCGAGTCGTCCTGCACTCGTCGCTCGCAGCAAAAGTGTTGCGAGGTGGGCAGCTCGTCTCGCGCGTATAAACCTTCGTCGTCACTGCACGCTCGGCCCGCTCCTGACAGTGAGGGCTGTCGACCTCTCCTCGGGTGTAGTGGCGGCGGTGGCAAACTGCAGGTCGGCCCGCCGCTCGCTTGTACCATACGCGTTATGCTTCGTGTGTTTGCACCATCGAGATTGCCACAGCCGTTCGCCGTAGTGCCTCGAATGCAACGCCTCTCCTTCTCTGGCACGCGTGCTCGCATGATTCGTGGGCGGTCTTTATGGTGGCCGCGCGTCCACAGAGCAGGAGGGGAGGTGCAAACCAGGAACAAGCGCGGGGGCCACGGGGAACCCGCTGCTGCGACGCGACGAGCGAGGTTCACGACGTGCGATGTATATACGCGTAACATGCAGAGAAGTGTGACGGAGACTCCCGGCCACCCGGACGACATGCCGTGCAACATGTGCGGCCGGCCTCCTCCTTCTTCGTAGCTCCGCGCTAGTTCGCGCGTGGATGCACTTATGTCTCCCTACGCACTGATGTTCAGGGAGCCACGAACGTGCCTTATTTTGGGTGGGAACGTTAAGAAGAAAAAAAAGGAAGAGCACTCCTGATGACAACCATCGTGAGGGGATTTACACGAAAGAACGAGCCCCCGGTCTGATGCCTCACAAATGTGTGGCCCCGACGTATGGGGTATTCGGTGATGCCGCGTCACGTCCGGACCAAACTTCTCGTATAAATTTCGAACTGTAGCTTACAAAACCTTTAACATGTTAATGCAAAGTGCACTTTCGAGGTCACTTTAACGGGACTCTTCGATCCTATAGCACTGTGCAGACAGCCTCGTCGAGTGACTTTATACGTCCAACTGGTCAGTTTCGAGAGCTTTAACCTCTTAAAACCCATTATACCTCTACAGGGACGTCGATTCTTAGGTTATTAAGGAAAACTGAGTTACATAGGCGATTGACCTGGCGTCTCAGTCGAAGAAGAGTTGTGGATCCGTCTGTGAATAACATATAGCGAACGTTAGCTTCCACGCGAAGGTAACACATCGAAAATTGGCAGCAGTAGGATTAACGTGTGGCATCGACCTCATGTCTGCGAGGTTCTAGGTTGGCCGCACAGTGTTTTACGCAATCGATGGGTCACAAGCAAGTCTTGGCAAACCATTCGCCAAGGTGAGCGGCCAGCGTTCGGGGGCACCCTCGTCTTTTTCGCGAGAGCGTGACCGACATCCAGTTTTGCGGATGCTGACAGCCCCGTTTGCGCGGCGCACCGCAGAGGTTTGCAAACGCGCGGCTTGTGCGTCCGCCTGTTTGTTTAAAACAAGCGCTGGCGGTTTAAGCAAACAGCGCTGCTTTAGCTTCCACCTTTCGATAGCTACAGTAAAGTGTCTGACAAGTTAAACTCTGGTGAGCACGCTGCTCAGTTGTTCAGCCTTTCTCTGGCCCTGATTTTGATTGGGTTCCCTATATTTCCCGTACAAATAAGAGCGCACCAGAGACCACTCGTGAGCATTACGGCAAAATTTCATTGTACATGATTTACGATGAAAATAACAAATTAGATCAGAGTTCAGGATTAAGGCTTTCATTAGCTTGAATGTTTTACCTACTGTTTCATCAGCTCTGTTAGAATAATCGAGCGATCACAGACTAAGAAACACTTTATTTCGCTGATGCCCGTGCACGGTGCAGTTCTGGACGTTGACTGTATACCATGAAAAATCTACAGATCCCACGAAACTTGCGAATCGACGTTATGCGAAGTACGCGGAGGAAAGGTGATTGCATTGTTTTTTTTTATATTGAGCGACAGTATACGCTACGTCAACCTGTCCTCTCTGAGAAATGGGTAAGGAGATTTGCTTCATGAAACTATAGCACGATTTGTGGCAGTTGAGTGGTCGGTGAGAAGGCCGTGTTGATAAGGAATCAAGGAATTATTCACGCTAACATACAATATGTTGTGAAGAGCCAGTTCTGAGATCTTCGATGTGGCGCACAGTAGAGAAATCAGGCGATAATGGGAAACATCAGTTTTGCAGCTTGACTTAAATACTTGAAAAACCCGCACCGGTTTCCACATGCTGGGAACTACGGAAACGTTCAGACAGTTGTTAAACATTGCGGTATGTACTGGGGCAAATATACTATACCATAAACCTTTAGAATGGCGGAAGGGACGCCATCTGGGCCACATCAGAAGGACGGTTTGAAGCGCTTAATGCATGAGCAGATGAGCTATTCATCAATAATAATAATAATAATAATAATAATAATAATAATAATAATAATAATAATAATAATAATAATAATAATAATAATAATAATAATAATAACTGGGGAGTTATGGACCAAGACCACGATATATATACACTGTAGGGGGAAACTCCGGTGTTCTTGAACGTGCTCCGATATCACACTGTATAGGGTCTCCAGCACTTCGATTTCATCGAAATGGTAACCATAATTAGATGGCGTTGCGGGAGGTGAAAAGAAGGAACAAAGAGTAGTACGGCCTCACAATATTGTCTGTACAGTTACACACAAATGACGGACAAACGCTTCAGTAGATTGAAATGCATGGCGCCATAAGCGGGCCCACCTACTATGGTCGCCTATCTGTTTATGGCACATACGACCAGAACTCAAGAAGCAGATTAAGGCACAATGGCTCACAAAATCTGTCACAAAAGAACAACAAAAAATATAGCGCAAGACTAACAGGGCCAAAGAGAAGATAAACAAGGGATAAGTACTTGCTACAAGCGCGACGAACACAAGCAGTCTGATGATTTTTCCTATTGTATGATTCAACAAATAAAACAAATTAAGAAGAAAACACGGGATCACACCACCTGAGAATGAAATATAACACATCTATAAGTCGTCTGCGAAGGAAATAGCCGCAAGCGACGGGTGGCCGCAGTGAACCGACAAAAACAAGCGCTCATTTCACTTCCGAGTCCCCCGGTCACGTTTAAGAAAGGCCGACACACACTCGCATCTTTATCACCGCATCCACCAATGCCCCCGCCAACACACCGAGAACAGGTCAATGCCATTCTTTTTTTTTTTCTTCTGGCTTTTCTACGCAGCGGATATATGCTTCCTTTTGTTTCTCGTTACGGCCACACGTGCAGGCAGAGCCCGGTCACCCGCTGACCACATCCCACCGGCATGTCCAGCTTTATGGCCTGCACCGTTAGCGTTCTCGAAACGGCAAACCCTGCCCTTAAAGCGCACCGAGAGGACATTAATCTCTCCGACGCGACACTCTCGCCGGCCGAACAGGAAGACACCCACACCTACGCACTCCCGGCGCAGCTCTTGTTAGAGTAATCTGTCACTATTTCTCTTTCCTGCATTATTTGTTTATTTTGCCCCACTCTATTTATTTGTCCTACGAGAAGCGTGCTGTGTCCTGGAGGACGAAGGAAGCGTCCAGTCTAATACGTGGCAGCACATGGAAATGCCTTTAACAATGTGGATCGTCGCTTACGTGACCCGTTCTGTGTAGATGCTTTCGTTTTCTAGAAATCATATTTAGTTTGTTAACCTCTCCCCACTTCTCACATTATTCTTCTTCTCTCATTTTAATAATCTTACCACACAAAAACTTGCCACCAGCGGTACACTGCGCATGTAGTTCTTTTTTTTAGTTCTTGTCTAACAGACTTTTAAATGAGTGAATCGTTTTCTGCACAGCTTTTATTTATTCACTGACATTTAGGTTGTTCAATAGATCCGTTCCTTTAGTTTTTCACCAGCCCGCCATGGTGGTCTGGCGGTTATGGAACTCCACTGCTAACCCGAAGGTCGCGGGATCGAATCCCGGCTGCGGCGGCTGCCTTTTCGATGGATGCGAAAATATTTTAGTCACATGTACTTGGATTTAGGTGCACGTTAAAGAACCCCAGGTGGTCGAAACTTCCGGAGCCTTCCACTATACTGCATATCTCATAACCATGTCGCAGTTTTGGGACGTTATTATTATTTAGTTTCTCGCCTTAATCTGTCGTGCATAATCACGCTAGTAGCAGACATTACACTAATTGTGTTGGGTGCTAGCTTCAAGTTTCAGATCTCCAGTTTCTCTATCAAATGATTAGCCCTAGTTCCACGAAGTTGAAGCTAAAAGCGAAATAATGTGCACTAGTAAATGAGGTTAATAGCATTGAATTTAATAAGAGTAACAACAAAGACGGCAGCGCGGACGCGATCACTTCAATTACTGACACGACACGTGCTTAAAGGTGGTTTGACACTGAACTTGGGAAGGGTTCATGACGAGAAACAATGCAAAGGAACAAGACAAGAAAAAGGAAGATAGATTGGGCTTAACCTTGTCTACAGGTATCATGTTGAACTCAACATCGCCTGTTGTTAAGCCACGCCAAGTGCGGTATGTTTTTTTTTTCTTATCACGTGTGCCTGCGTTGCTTTTTTCCACGACACGAACCGATTAGCCC